>RCUC01101884.1:0-25889 GCA_003697995.1 Taxidea taxus jeffersonii
TTACTTGCACATCTTTAAGAGCTTAACTGGCATTCCCTTCTGTGCTTATGCCATCAGTATTTCTTTTGATTGAACTTTTATATTATTTTTAGCTAGTTTTATGCTACTAATAACATCTTTGTGTACTTCTCTAGTTGTTTACTTAAAGTTAATTAAAGTTTGATACAAGAGACGCCTGGGTGGATCATTCAGTTAAGTGTCCATCTCTTGATTTCAGCTCAGGTCATGATCTCAGGGTGGTGAGATCCATCCCCGTGTCGGGCTCTGCATTTGGTGTGGAGCCTGCTTAAGATACCTTCTCTCACTATCTTTCTGCCCCTCTCCAGTGTCTCTCTAAAAAGAAAAAGTGGAAGGATGAAAAGGGTGTTTGATACATAAACTTCTTTCTGGAAAGATCATACTAATTTATCTTCTTCTGGATAATACAAAAGAGTACCTGTTCCCCTGAATCCTTATGACCACCATAAGACAGTTACGAATTCTACACATTTTTTGAGCATCCTCCGTGTGCTAGGCAGCATACAACCGTCAGTGGACCCTGCCTTCATGAAGCTAAGCAGTCTCCTGTTATAATTTTAACTTTAGCCAGTTTCATTGGTAAATAATGATACTGTGTTTTAGCCTGCATTTTTAATTTTTTTTCCGTATTTGCTGGCTTGAGGATTTCTTTTACACGGTGTTTATATCCTTTGGTTATTAGCCTATAGATTTATAAGTCATCTTTATGTTAATGCTGTATAGAGTTAGGATACTGCCTTTGTGTGTCAGATGATTTTTTCCTTCTAGTCTATCATCTGCTTATTATATTCCTAAGTAAATAACTTATAATAAACAAGTCTTCCGGTCTTTCTTTGTATTTTAGTTATCATGTCCTTCCCCTTACCTGCTTTTTTCATTTGGTTACTTTTTTTTTTTAATGTTTACATTTTATAACTCAACTAGAATTTGAGAGTAAGCTATAAGGTAGGGATTTAACTTGTTTTTTCTCCACACTTAGCCAGTTATTATTAGTAGCTTATATTTAATGATGTGTGCTTTCTGCACTGCTGAAATACTTTTATTATTTCTTTCTCTTCTTTTTCAGATTTTTAAATTTATTCCTTTGAAAGGGAGAGAGAGAACTGGTGACAACATAGGCAGAGGGGAGGGTCAGAGGGAGAGGGAGAAGCAGACTCCCTGTTGAACAGGGAGCCTGACACAGGCCTTGATCCCAGGAGCCCGGGATCATGACCTGAGGCAAAGGCAGATGCTTCACTGACTGAACCACCCAAGCACCCTCACTTTTTTTTTTTTTTTTAAAGATTTTATTTATTTATTTGACAGACAGAGATCACAAGTAGGCAGAGAGGCAGACAGAGAGAAAGGAGGAAGCAGGCCCCATGCAGAGCAAAGAGCCCGATGCGGGGCTCGATCCCAGGATCCTGGGATCATGACCTGAGCCGAAGGCAGAGGCTTTAACCCACTGAGCCACCCAGGCGCCCCAAAGCACCCTCACTTTTATTATTTCTTATAGAGATGTAGATTTGTTTATGAACTTTGTGTTTTGTTTCACTTATCTAGCTGTCTGTCCCTGTGCTCCTGTTGTAGTTGGTCCTAGCTTTTGGTGGACCATTCTCTTAGTTTTTTTACTATACTTAATCTTCCAGATGGATTTTAAGATCATTTTTAATGATTTCCAAAAAATTCCACTGTGTGGTTAATTTAAAAACCTCTACATTTAAAAATTGTGTAAGGTGCATCGTATGATGTGTTACATTTTCAGTACATGTGGGATATTCACTTTGAGATTCCTGTAGACATTGGCACATAGGGGTGTGAAACCCAGGGCCAGGAGTGGCGACGAGATGTAAAGATTGGAGATACTTGGGTTTTTCAGTGGTATTCAAACCCTGTGACTGGTTGGGCTTGCTCAGGGAGATTTAGATGGAGGCTGAGGATAGGACTCTGAAATGGCATTTAAGAGGTAGGTGGAGGGCGAAGAACTCAAAAAGAAATACGATGTTGGAAGAGACCGTAGGGTAAGTGGGAAAGACATAGGCTTTGACACATCAGAGCAGCTCTGCATTTACTAACCGTGTGACATTAAGTTTTCTAAACCTTCACTTCCTCATCTTTGGAATGGGGATAATATGGGTTATTTTCTTTTATTTTACTTTATTTTAAAAATATTTTTATTCACTTATTTATTTGAGAGAGAGAGTTTGTGCATGCAAGCAGGAGGAGGCACAGATGAAGAGGGACAAGCAGACTCCATACTGAGTGTGGAGCATGCCACGACCCCAAGATCATGACCTGAGCTGAAACCAGGACTCGGACATCTAAGCCACTGAGCCACTCAGGCACCCCAATATGGTCTACTTTGTAACATTGTTCAGGAGATAAAGTAATAGGGAAGCAATGAGGTCTGTTAGTTGAGATAAGGTAGGCATTTTAGAGTCAATTGTCTGGGTTGGGATCCTTGCTTTACTGTTTATTGGGTGCATGGCCTCAGGAAACTATTCAACTATTCCCACTTTCCAAGTGGGTAATGATAATAATACCTCTTTCATAAAAATATTTCAAGATTTAAATGAGATAATGGAAGTAATATGCTTAGCCTGAGGCATAGTAGGGACTCAGTCAGTGTTTGCCTTCACACATGTAAAGCTTCTAACACAGAAACCCAGCACACAGGTACTCAGTAAGTATTAGTTAAGCCCCTCCCCCCTTTTTAAAAGAGAGTGGGGGTGGGTGGGGAGGGAGTGTGGGGAGGGAGAGGGAAAATCCCAAGCAGGCTCCACGCCCAGGACCCGATGTAGGGCTTGATTTCATGACCCCAAGATCATGATCTGAGTTGAAATCAAGAGTTGGACTTTTAACTGACTGAGCCACCCAGGTGCGCCAGGTAAGGCCTCCTTTCAGAAGCTGCTGACTAGGAGAGGGACCTGCACCCTTCAGAGAAGGCACAACAAAAAAAGGTCTAAGAAGAATGAGAGCACACATTGGTATTGATACTTGGTGCAGGATCTGATTAGGTTAGAGGGGCATTAATGAAATCCAGCTTGATTTAAGGTAAAGGGAACTATTTAGGATGAATAGTTACCCTCTCCCCTCTTCCTCTAGGCAAACACAGAGCAGCCCAAGCTGAGTAGAGATGAACAGCGGAATCGAGGTGCCCTTTTACAGGACATCTGCAAAGGGACCAAGCTGAAGAAAGTGACCAACATTAATGATCGGAGTGCTCCCATCCTTGAGAGTGAGTCTAACTTTCATTTCCTAGTGAGCCACCAGGATTGACTTGGAGACTTGGCTGGCCTGTCATTTTTATTGTTGGGCCTTGAGTGGGAAAATTTTGTCCTTTAGGAAAGTTTTCTTTTGAATGTTTTTTGGCTGTCTTCACATCTTTTTATTTGAATACCTTAGAGGTTTCTTTTTGACCTTTGGGGTGTATTCTCTGGGGGAAGATTCCCAACTCATGCTGTAACTAGTGCTCTCATTAGGGCACATCCTTGGCTGTTCTCTGAGGAGACCATTTTGTTACTAAACTAGTGAAGATTTTATAATTGCCACAAGTGTCCATTCTGATAGGCCTCTGGAGAGTTTGCTCATACCTGGATCCCTAAGTCCCTGTCCCCCTTACCATCTGGGATTTGGAGAGGAGAACCCAGAGAACTATGATGAAGGTGTCTTGATCCTGGTTTTTTCTTTGCATTTTCTAAATAAGGGAAGTGTGGCTCCTTGTTGCTTTTGTTTTTTCTGTTTCATCACAGTGAAGGGTTTCATCTCCACATGGAGATGTGGAGCTGGGAGGCCTAGCGTTTTCTTTCTTTCTTTTTTTTTTTTTTAATGCAAAGCATTAAATTTAAAGCAAGATTGGTTTGTTTGGAAATTAAAGCCCAAGTAGAGGAAGGGTTTTTCCTCAGGATTGACTTGGTCACCAGCTCCCAGCATGTGAAGTGAAAACCCTAATGGTATGCTTTCCAGAACCGAAAGGAAACAGTGGTGGTTATGGCTCTGGAGCAGCTGCCCTGCAGCCCAAGGGAGGTTTCTTCCAAGGTGGAGTGCCGAAGCTCCGACCTGTGGGAGCCAAGGACGTTTCAGGTATCTGATCAGTACCTTCTTAGGCTATTTCCCAAGTGTGTTAATTTCTGACTAGTCCCAAGTGAGTCATCTAGGGTTAAGGTATATGGTAGAGGTGGGAGGAGGGAGAAGTGGAAGCAGGGGAGGAGTTATAGAGCAGAATAAAGCCAGAGCTAAGGGATTAAGTAAAAATGTGTTCAACTTGTATCAGCAGTATTTGTCAGTGGGCCCTGAGCCTAAAACCAGATTAAAATCCGGAACTCTACAGGCATTTAACCTGCTACCATGCAGGTTACACTAAAGAGGGTGGGTGAAGTAGAGATACTAACATGTATCTAGCTCTGTTGATCAAGTGCTGTCTGGTGTATTTGTAGAGAACCTAGCTGGTAAGCCAGCCCTACAAATCCCCAGTTCTCGAGCTGCTGCTCCAAGACCACCAGTGTCTACAACCAGCGGGCGCCCTCAAGATGATACAGACAGCAGCCGAGCCTCACTCCCGGAACTGCCCCGGATGCAGAGACCCTCGTTACCGGACCTCTCTCGGCCTAATACCACCAGCAGTACAGGCATGAAGCACAGCTCCTCTGCCCCTCCTCCACCACCCCCCGGGCGGCGTGCCAACGCACCCCCGACACCTCTGCCTGTGCACAGCAGCAAAGCCCCAGCCTACAACAGAGAGAAACCCTTGCCGCCCACACCTGGACAAAGGCTGCACCCTGGTCGCGAGGGACCTCCTGCTCCACCCCCAGTCAAACCACCTCCTTCCCCTGTGAATATCAGGACGGGACCAAGTGGCCAGTCTCTGGCTCCTCCTCCTCCTCCTTATCGCCAGCCTCCTGGGGTCCCCAATGGACCCTCCAGTCCCACTAATGAGTCGGCCCCTGAGCTGCCACAGAGACACAATTCTTTGCATAGGAAGACACCAGGGCCTGTCAGAGGCCTAGCGCCTCCTCCACCCACCTCAGCCTCTCCGTCACTACAGAGTAATAGACCACCTCCCCCAGCCCGGGACCCTCCCAGTCGGGGAGCAGGTAAGTGCCTGGAAGCACCTTTTTTCCCTCTTAGAGAATTGAGTTTATCTTCTCAGCCTTTTTTCCAAAGCCCACCCTCAGCAATTGGAAGAGAAGAATTCACTTACTCATTCAACAGGTTTGCTGATTGCCTTTTTATGTGTCACACTCTGTTTTTAGGGAAACAGCAATCAATAGAAAAGACAGAAGAGTCCTGTTCTTTGGACAGTCACGCAAATAATGCAGATGTAGGTATAGATGTATAGATATAGACATAGTATATGGATGCTTTAGAGTAATCCAGAGCAGAGGAATAGGATATACAGGGGTCTGGAGGGTGGTGGTGGTATTTTCTGTTGCAGGGGTGGGGTGAGAGGAGGGTTAGGGAAGGCCATGACTGATAAGGTAACAATCGGGGAAAGACCTGAAGAGAGTGACTGAGCTCAGCTGTTATCTGGGAGAATAGCTATTGTAGGCATTGGGAACAGCAAATGCAAAGGCCCTGAGACTGGGGACAGCAGGACTGGAATGAGTGAGGGGGGGAAGAGTGGCAGGAAATGGAGGTCAGGAAGCTATATTTCCACAGGAAAACACTGTAGGACTTTGTTGAGATTGGCATTTACTCAGATGCTGAGCCACTGGAGGCATTGAAGAAGCATTGCTTAGCTCTTAAAAGGATGACAAACTTGGGATGCCTGGGTGGCTCAGTCAGTTCAGCATCTGCGTTTGGCTCAGGTCATGATCCCAGGGTCCTAGGATCGAGCCCCCACTGGACTCCCTCTCCCTCTGCTGCTCCCTCTGCTTGTACTCTTTCTCTCTCTGTCAAATAAATAAATACGATCTTTTAAAAAATAATAAAAAAATAAAAGGATGACAAACTCCTATGTTGAAAACAGACTGCAAAGGGACAGAGGTGGCAAGGGAGACCACTTAGGAGGCTGTTGCAGTCAACCAGGCAAATAGCTGGGACCACAGCAGGTTTGGGGGAAGAAGACAGGTGTTCGCTTTGAAACAAGTCAAGTTTGACATACCTGTTAGCCAAACACCAATTCATTATTTTCTTTTGGATGTCTGTCAGACCCTGAAGTTAAGGAGAAAAGTCTGGGCTAGAGAAAGAAATTTGATACTGAAGACCATATGCTGGATGAACTCACCTAGGGAGTCAGTCTAGGTAGAGAAGAGGTTGAGGCCTTTATATTAGAACTCAGAGAAACAGAGAGTAGCAAGGAGGGGAAGCTAAGAGTCCCTAGTGAGGAAGAAAGAAAACAAGATGCTGGAAGGATGCCAAGATGGAGTGTCCGCTGTCTCTAGGACTGAAAACTGAAAATGACATTGGTCTTAGCAAAATGGAGTCCTTCAGGGGAACCCCCAAACAACATGACATCCTTTTGGTAGTTTTCAGTGGAGTGGTGGAGGATGAGGGTGAAGTCTAATTGACATGTGTTTGGGAACTTGGGGATAGGAGGAGAGGACTTGGAGATAGCAATGTAGAAGTCTCTGAGTTTACTTAAAGGGGAGTGGGGATAGGGGTGCAGATAAATGGAATGAGTGCTGCAGGAGAATGTGGGATTGAGGGTTGGGATCCCTCCTCTCCAAGGTGGGAGATATTTCAGCATCTCTTTGTACACTGAGGAAATGATACAATAGAAAGGGGGGAAATTGCCTGAGTTATATTCCCTAGAAGGCTAAAAGGAATGGAATATTATTCCTAGGTAAGGGGTTGACCTTAGATAAGAACAGAGGTAGTTCTTCTATGGTAACAGGAAGGAAGGCAGAGTGCATAGGCATAGGTGTAAGTGGGTAGGTGGGCATAGGGTAGGAGCATGTGCAGAGTTTCTTCTGTTTTTTTCTTTTTCTTTTTTTCCCTCTCCTCCCTCCTTCCCTCCTTTCCTTCGTTTGTATATTTATTCATTTGAGGCAGAGAGAGAGAGAACAAGCAGGGGGGAAGGGCAGAGGGAAACAGGCTCCTTGCTGAACAGGGAGCCTGGACATGGGGCTCTATCCTAGGACCCTGGGATCATGACCTGAGCCAAAGGCAGGTGCTTAACCAACGGAGCCACCCAGGTGCCAACTGAAACCACCTTCTGGTTTGTTTCTTATTGGTGAAATGGAAAGCAAGGACATCTGTTAATGAGGGGAGGAAAGGAGAGAGGGGCATGAAGTGGTCCTTTGGAAGTGTGGGAGAGTGAGGAGAGTGGGGAGGTGTGCTGGGCTAACCAACAGTATGAAAGGCCCACTCAGGATTAGGAGCCGTATGCTCAAAGTGAGATTCACGCAGTGTGTGTTCTGTATGTGTTTGTTTGCAGGTACTGCAGTGTATGTTGGTATGTTTGCAGGGTGCTGAGTAGGGACAGCATGGCATTTAACCAGGGTTAGCTTTTTTAGACAAGTGGGATACTAAGGGAGAGTGGGGCAAGGGAGCTAAGGGTGTAGGTCAGGGAGTGATTATAATAGTGGACCATGAAGCTAAACTGGGTGAAGAGGGGATTAAGGAGCTCTAGAAAAAGTAGAAGAGGTTGTTTATTCTTTTTACAAAATAGCATGACTGAAGGAAGAGCGTTAGGGAGACCAGGATGCTCTCTGGAACCTTCTTAGACCCAGGAATTTTGGCTCCCGTGGCCTCTTGTATCATTGAACTTTGAGCCACATCCTCTACAAATGGCTTTTGAGCTTTTAAACAGTCCTTGCAGGTTTGAATCATTGATTAAGAGATTAAGTCAGTAGGAAGCACATATTGAAAGCCCATTAACCTGCGCTGCTGCTTGGTGAAGTACATGGGGATTCATATTCTAGGAGCTGGCAGTCCAGCATACAGCAGTCGTCAGGTAACCTGGTACATTCCTGAGCCCTTGTCTCCCTGGCTTTAGCCATAAGAACCCTAGTCCTAAGGTGGCCTTTGCTTCTATAAAGTTTAGGTTAAAAATTATTATTTAACCTAGGGATTTTTTAAAAGATTTTATTTATTCATTTGTCAGAGCAAGACACAAGCAGGGGGAGTAGCAGGCAGAGGGAGAAGCAGGCTCCCTGCTAAGGAAAGAGACCAATGCTGGGCTTGATCCCAGGACTCCAGGATCATAACCTGAACCAAAGGCAGACACTTAACCAACTGAGCCACCCAGGCATCCCAAGGATTTTTTTTTTAAAGACTCTTTATCAAAGCAGAACCGATATCTTTCTAACCCTATCCAAGAAATAGAAGTGGGGGGAAAATGTAATTTTTGTGGGTTTAACTGAGTAGTTTTATGTATGTATGTATGTATGTATGTATTTATTTATTTAAAGATTTTATTTATTTATTTAACAGAGATCATAAGTAGACAGAGAAGGAGGGTGGGAAGCAGGCTCCCCGCTGAGCAGAGAGCCCAATCGATGTGGGGCTTAATCCCAGGACCCTGGGATCATGACCTGAGCTGCAGGCAGAGGCTTAACCCACTGAGCCATCCAGGCGCCCCTATTTTTCTTTAACTAAATTATTTATTTATTTATTTATTTTTTAAACTAAGCTGTAGGCCTAATATAGGGCTTTTAAGTAGCAGCAGTTCTTAGAGTGATAGCACTGAGAGAAAACTGAGATATTTTAATCAGAGATCTTGTCAGTATTGACTCTCTGACTTTGGGCGGGTAGCTCTGATTCTCTCAGTTTGTTTTCCTCATGTGTTTGTAGAACCTTCAGTCGTGGCTGTAAATAAAAGTATATACTAAAGTGCTTTGTAAACTGTAGTATGCTGATAACTGTTCATAGTTTTATGCAAGGGTTTCCATGTAGTTCATGGATTTATCTCTATTATTAAACCGTATTATAACAATATTACATGATAATATACTTTTGTTTCTATATTAATTATTTACATTTGAAAAAGTGTGGAGTCTTTTGTCTTCCCAGGGTGCTCAGGGACCAATTTTATTGGTCCATAGGGTTTCTGAATTTTTTCTTTGCAGAGTAAAAAACACTATTTTCAAGGGATTTTTTTTTTCTTAAAGAATTAATACCATCATGCTTTCCTCAAAATTGGGTTTACCTAGGTTTACAAAAGGTGATCTCCCACCCCAAGGTTTCTTTTACAGACTGCTTCTTTTTTTTTTTTTAAGATTTTATTTATTCATTAGTTAGAGAGAAAGCGAGCACAGGCAGACAGAGAGGTAGGCAGAGGCAGAGGGAGAAGCAGGCTCCCCGCCGAGCAAGGAGCCCGATATGGGACTCGATCCCAGGACGCTGGGATCATGACCTGAGCCGAAGGCAGCCGCTTAACCAACTGAGCCACCCAGGCGTCCCCAGACTGCTTCTTTCTTAAGGTCCTTGGGTTCCAGCTCTGTCATCTGAAACGGTCTTAAAACTGTATGTGACAAAGAGCCCAGAAACTTATTGGAGATGGCAGAACCTTGGGACAAGCATCCCTGGGGGAGGGCCGCGAAGGAGCAAGCAGGTTGCTCTTGGTCCTGCTCTATTTGGCCAGTCTGGTTTGGCTCTAATCACTGCCACCTGTCCAGTGTCTAGTTGGTATCCTTTTGAGCCTAGCTAACCCTGGCTGTCTTACACTCCTTGGCCCTCCCCTAGAATAGATACAGACTCTCAGGGTCCTGAGAAATCTGGGTTTTAGGGAAATATTTTGAAGGTGACTTGAAAGAGCTTTGGTTTGGGCAGATTTGGGATGAAATCAAGGTTTGGAGATCTGTGAAGTTACTGCTTCCAGTAATACCTGTTCATACTTAAACCTTGAAAAGAGTGAGGGAGACATTCAGAGTGCATCTTAGGGGAAGCAAAAACTAACATTTACTGGGCCTACAGTCCTGGTCCCCTTGTCTACATAAATCATCCCATTACTGTTTCATTCATAACTGTGGTCACTCTACAGAAATTCCAGCAGTAGTTTAGGAGGAATAAGAAGATACACTCTTGGGCGCCTGGGTGGCTCAGTTGGTTAGGCAGTTGCCTTTGGCTCAGGTCATGATCCCAGAGTCTCGGGATTGAGTCCCAAATTGGGCTCCCAGCTCCACCATGAGTGTGCTTCTCCCTTTGACTTTCTCTCCTCTCATGCTCTCTCTCCCCCCACTCCTCTCTCTCATATAAGTGAATAAAACCTTTAAAAAAAAAAAAAAAGAAGATACACTCTTGGGCGCCTGGCTGGCTCAGTCAGTAGCGCATGTGACTCTTGATCTCAGGGTCATGGATTCAAGCCCCATGATGGGTGTAGAGTGTACTTATAAAAAGAAGAAGAAGGTGGGGCTCCTGGGTGGCTCAGTGGGTTAAAGCCTCTGCCTTCAGCTCAGGTCATGATCCCAGGGTCCTGGGATCGAGCCCCACATCGGGCTCTTAGCTCGGCAGGGAGCCTGCTTCCCCCTCTCTCTCTGTCTGCCTCTCTGCCTACTTGTGATCTCTGTCTGTGAAGTAAATAAATAAAATCTTTAAAAAAAAGAAGAAGAAGAAGAAGAAGGTGGTAGATGATACACCCTTTATCACTAAACCAGTGTTGTCTATTAAGCCAAGTAGTCTCTCCTGTATTATTTAGGAAACAGCTACTTACTGGACATGGCGTTGGTACCAGAGGATAAATTTCCGTCTGTGGGTTATACATTTTGGGAGGAGTTAATATAGTACTTGGGATAGTTATGAAAAGCATTGTGGGCATAGTTGAAAGAGCAGATGTGTGCTGAGTCTATTATATCTGTGACCTCAGACAAACAACCTGAGTCCCAGTTTCCTCATTTGTGAAATGGGGATAATACCACATACTTGCAGGAGTGGCGGGAGAATTTTTTAAAGTATAATGCCTATAAAGTGCCTGGGACCATGCCTGGAATGTAACAGAAGCCAAATAAATGGTAGCTGCTCTTTTTGTTAGTTAGTGAAAAGAATAGAACAATATAATTACAAACACCTTACTTAGAACCTATTCCAGTGATGTTGCCATGTCTTCAGATGCATTTTTGATGTTGCCTTCTACTTGGTGGTGCATTTTGTCTTTTTTTTATTTATTTGAGAGAGAGTGTGTGTAAGCAGGGGCATAGGGGGAGGGAGAAGCCGGGAGCCTGACTTAGGACTTGATCCTAGGACCCTGGGAGCATGACCTGAGCTGAAGGCAGATGCTTAACTGACTGAGCCACCCACACACCACATTTTTAAATGGGCCTTTAGGTGTGAATTTGATTTTTGAAATGTGGAGTCAGATGTAAGTATGAATATTTTTATTGATGGTTGTGTGACCTCAGAAATAAGATATGAAGGGCACCTGGGTGATTCAGTTATTTGGCCGTCTGATTCTTGGTTTCGGTTCAGGTCATGATTTTGGAGTCGTGAATCAAGCCCCGTGTTGGGCTCCATGCTCAGCACAGAGTCCGCTTGTCCCTCTCCCTCTGCTCCTCCCCCAACTTTGCGCACATGTGTGCATGTACTCTTTGTAAAACAGAGGGAGAAAGAGAGAAAATCTTAAAAAAAAAAAATTAAAAAGAGACGCACCTAGGTGGTTCAGTCCTTAAGTGTCTGCCTCGGGTTATGATCCTGGGGTCCTGGGATCGAGTGCCGCGTCAGGCTCTGCTCAGCAGGAAGCCTGTTTCTTCCTTTCCCATTCCCTTTGCTGTGTTCCCTCTCTCGCTGTGTCTCTCTCTGTCAAATAGGTAAATAAAATCTTAGTAAATAAGTAAGAAAAATGTGAGAGAGAGAGGGAGAAAATCTTTAAAAAAATTTTTTTAAAAGGGGCACATGGGTGGCTCAGTGGGTTAAGCCTCTGCCTTCGGCTCAGGTCATGATCTCGGGGTCCTGGAATCAAGCCCCGGATGGGGCTCTCTGCTCAGCAGGGGGCCTGCTTCTCTCTCTCTCTGCCTACTTGCCATCTCTGTCAAATAAATAAAATCTTTAAAATAATAATAACAAAATAAAATAATGAGATATGAACATCATATAATATTTATGGGTCTATCTGGTTAGAAACTGGGTTTGGAGGCAATTCCCAAAGAGGCATTACCAGTTTTTTTGAGCAATGAGCCTATCATTGGAGATATGCAACTTCTGCAGATGAACCTACTATACATATTTTGAGAATCACTCATTTTAGTCTGTACTACTACGTGCTAGAATAAGTGACACAGCCTCAAAATGCTGTTGGAGAACAAAAAAGGAGGGAATTAGAATAGAGTGCATTGCTTTAGGAAAGCCTGGAAGAGATGGGCTTGAGTCGAATCTTAAAGGAGAGGTAGGGCTTGGTAGTAAGGGAAGAAGGATGGCATTTCCATGTCTTTTGGGGGAGTCACAAGAGCAAAGCGTATAGGGTTTAGTTTAGTCAGCACATGTTGATTGTGTGCCTGCTGTGTGCTATACATTTGGCTGAACTTGGGAACTGGGATGAATGGACACTGCCCTAACTTAGTGTGCTGGGGAAGAGGCACATAACATGAAAAATTATGATACAATATGGTAGTGTAGTAGAGAGAAACAGTGGCCACAGTGGGAGTCTCAGCCTAGGGAATCAAGCAAGGAAGAGGAGAAGGTGAAATCAGGCTGCCTGGCATGGTAGATTGCTATGTAAGAAAGGAGGATGATGGGGTGTGGCCCAGTTGGGGTAGAAGCCAAGGATTTGAAACTTCATGATAATGGAAATGCAAAGCCCTTGGAAAAGTTTGAGCAAGTATTTTGGAGGAGATTAGTGAGTTGGTATGCAGAGTGGATTGGAATGGTAAGAGATGAGAAACAGAGAACATTTGGGAAGCTTTGTGCAGTAGAACGGGCTAAATATGAGAAGGCCTTGAATTAGGATTGTGGAGGAAGGCAGGGAAAAGATCAGGAGCAGGCAGAATTCTTGACTGACTTGTGACAGAAAATGAAAAGGGTCACACATTTATTCTGGACTTTGGGATCTTGAAGAATATTCCCGCTGTTGAATAGGAGTGAGAGGAGGGTGAATTGGATACCTGACATGCTGCCGGGAGGCTCCCAGAGCCCGGCTCCTTGGGAAGGCGCCAAGACACTCCTGGCATACGTCTCTCAAATTTCCCCACCCCTCACCATCTCTGTATCTCGGCCTAACTGCTTTGGATTTTCCTTGCAGCTCCTCCACCCCCGCCACCCATGATCCGAAATGGTGCCAGGGATGCTCCCCCTCCCCCACCACCATACCGAATGCATGGGTCAGAACCCCTGAGCCGAGGAAAACCCCCACCTCCTCCCTCAAGGACGCCAGCCGGGCCACCCCCTCCTCCTCCACCACCCCTGAGGAATGGCCACAGAGATTCTATTACCACTGTCCGATCTTTCTTGGGTAAGTGAGTAATAGCTGGGTAACAGTAATCACTGTTTCAGTCTCATAGTTCCTGTGGTGACTTCACTAATTCCAGTAGCCACTCTAGAGCAGGAATAGTCACTAGATACCCTTTGTTCACAACAGTTCCTCTCCTGACCGTCCCTCAGACTTCTGGGTCCCCTCCATTGACTTCCCTTGTCTTATATGAATTCTAGGTATGATTGCTTTAGAAGAGATTGAAGTAAAATCAGTAGGTGTTGTGCTAATAGCCCCAAAGCTACTCTCTTGCTCCCCAAGGATAATTTGTGGTTAGCTTTTGGGTCTGATACTATCCTTTTCAGGATTATTCAGACAGGAATGATGTATCTGCCTAGGAAGGAGAGGGCCTTTCTGGACCTTTAAAAAAAACAACAACAAAAACCCATGGTATACAACATTATAATACAGAGTCACTATCTAGCAGTGCTCCTTTGAGGAAGTTACTTCACTTCTCTGAGCCTCACTTCCCTCATCTGTGAAATGAGGAGGTTTGTGAGATCAGGAGTGTATCAGATTTAACTTTTTCAAGGTTATAAATGAGTCTCAGGCCTCACCTTAGAGATTCTCATTCATTGATCCTAAGATGGATCCCCAAGCAAAGGTTGTCCATAGGGTTTCCTCAGATCCTCTGTTGAGGACCCCTAGAAAGATCTATACAGTCTCCTTCAAACCTGATACTCTAGATCTTGAATCATTGCCTCTTCTCCGCCCCCAGTCTCGTTCTGTTCCTAACTGGTGGACCAGAGTTTTTGGAATGTGTTTGAGCCACACCAATTGAAAATTCTGAGCCGCCTTCTAGAGGGGCCATGGAAAGAGGGAGTGGAGGCCCTATGATAGAGCTAAATCAGGGTAACCTGGGCCCGAGGGCAATTATCTGGTCAGTTCTCTCACTAAGCTGGTGACAGAAAGTCCCATTTTAAGTTAATGTCTACCAATCTGTGGATTCAGTTCAGTTGGTTTCCCGTGGTGACAGCCTCTAAGATGGCTTTTAACTGAAACAGAACTGTATTTCCTTCTCCTCCCGTGCAAACAGCTGGGCTCCTTTCCTGTTAAGTGCCTGATTTTTGGTGGAAAGATTTGAAGAACTAATTCAAAGACTCATTCCTTAATGTAAAGAGCTTCTGAGCATATCCTCTGTGCGTGCAAGGTGCATAGAAAGATGCTGTTGCTGGCCTCAGGAACCTCGGTTTAGTGGACCAGGCAGGTCATTGTTGTCCATCAGAATTTGAGGGAGATCAGCAAGGGTTGGGGGCCAGAAGTGGTACAAAATATGTGGGAGCACAACAAAGGATTTGACTTAATATTCTGTTCCTTTCCCAGATGATTTTGAGTCAAAGTATTCTTTCCATCCAGTAGAAGACTTTCCTGCTCCGGAAGAATATAAACACTTTCAGAGAATATATCCCAGCAAAACAAACCGAGGTGAGAAGAGTAGTCAATGAAAGTTTTTCCATAATTCTATGGGAAGTAGAATTGGTCATTTTTTCTTAGATTTAAATTTGCTTCTCCTCATCTGCATTTCCTTAAGAAAACAAGGAAACAACAAAACCAGTCCCTACATTTTAAAGGTTAGCTTAAAGAACCCATCTCTCATGTCAGGAATGTTCAGGTTATTCAGGATTTGGTGGTTGACCTTATGTGTGTGGTTTTTATTTTTATATTTTCCAGCTGCCCGTGGAGCCCCACCTCTGCCGCCCATTCTCAGGTGAAGCCTGGCTTGGTCCTGTTCCTCAGGAAAAGGATGGACCCTCTCCTCTGCTCAGATGGTCCCTTCCATTCCCCTGAAACCTGCATGAGAGCTCCTGACGTGTTTCTCCAGTGCAACCCATCTCTAGACACCAGGCGTCCTCCCCACTCACTTCCATCTATGCATCTCGTCTCTAGACTTGGTGATTGGACTCTTTATATTGGCAATAGGGTCTCAAACCCTGCATCCATCCCTCCTCTCGCAAGCTAGCCAGATGAGGAAAACGCTTCCATATCTCCTGCCTTCCTCTTGGGGAAAGGTGCCTTGTTATGATGAATGAACTCATTGTTGGGGCAGGGTGGAGAATTGTACTCCTACTTTCTCCTACCCACTGTGGGGGAAGTGTGGCGCTTGTATTATATTTCCTCATTTAGGAGGCTGGCATGGCCAGGACTTCTGGGGGGTGGGATTTTTAGTGAAACAGGAAAGGAATTTGCAGAGAAGTGATCTGTTTTAAAGGTCAAGTGTGAAGAAAAGGCAAAGAAATGGGTCTGCTTTCTGTTTAGGGGTATTTTGGTTTTGCTCTCACCCTACCCCATGCCACCACCCCAGGGAGAAGTTGGGTATTATAAACACTAAATACTAATCAGTTGAACTAAACATCTAATAAAAAGAGAGGGTGAAATAAACTGGGGATCCATTTAGAGCTAGTCAGTTTCTCTGTAACAAAGGGGCCAGGAGCCATTTGTGTCCTCTGGGACTCCCTCCCCATTTGCCTGTTTCCTCAGGGTGCTGAGGCTGAGGGCTGTTATTCCTCTCTGCACTGCCCATCCCCTCAAGAGAAAAGTTACTTTGATTCATTACAGATTCACGAACTCCAAAAACCTGCAGTGGGAAATGGAAAGATAGAGTGTTGGCCTTGACACCAATTAAGTCTTTTCTGACTGGCCCTGGAGGCCTGCTCAGAGACTTTAGCTCCTGATGAGTGCCCCAGGATGACAAGGGAAGGTGAAGCACCTCGTGGAAGGGTCAACTCTGTGGGTTATGAAGGACTTTAAGGCCCACTTGTTCCAAAGTTCACAGCCCATCTGACTAAGCAGGCACTTCTGTTCCTTTCTCCACTACTCTTGCTTTGCAAGACTGCAGGGGTTAATATAGCAGAATAGAGAAGGGTGAGGAAGGTTATGGGGACAGTCAGAGATTCCTCTGTGCCAGGAAGCACAAAGACTTTGGTGAAGTGTGCCTCTGTCCAGTTGATCTTCCTTGGCAGCCAGCAACATGTTTTTTCCGTCTTCCAGGTCCTAGTTCAAGGACACAGGGGAAATAGAGGGTCCCAGTCTAGGTAGGAACTGAGCTTGGATAGTGGAATGGGACTTCACCATTCTCTAACAGCAGGATGGAGCTCCTGGACTCTACACATGGATGGTTTGGTTTGCTGCAACTCTTGCTGAGTGCAGAGATTGCTCAAAGCTTGGAGTGAGAGCAGGGGAGGAGCCAAGGCTATTCCTTGAAGTGGATGGGAAAAGCCAAATAAAAATTTTCACCAGGTACATCACAGGCTTAAATTGCCTTTGGGACCTCTCCAGTCTGTTGGATCACAGACTAAGGATCTCTGCATGGTGCCCAGAGAAACCCAAGTCTTCCCGTGCAGGTGGGAGAGCTCTCAGCTTGGGTTCTTTATACAGGGTCTGCTATCCTTTGCCATTCCCTGGACTACATTGACTCTTGGGACAAACCATGATGAGGTCTGTCCCCAAGCCTTTCCTAATCATTCTCTTTATCGTTTTTATTTTCAAATCTGTTAGCAGTTATCTCTCAGCAGTATCCCCAGCATTCTGAAGCCAGTAGTGCTGAGACGGGGCACGAGTGGAGGGAAAAAGAATACAAGAGTTAACCCTGCAGCAGAGTTCCAGGGGAGGTGCTGACCAGTTACTGAACTTGGACTGTGAAGTCCTCCCATTTGTTTTTGAAATGGGAGTTGATGCCTTTTGTATAATATTATCAAAGTATATCCTTTCTTCCCCCCCCCTTTACTCAAACATAGAGCATCAAAATAAGTATCACAAGTAAAAGCCAAACCCCTTTTCATTGGGGCTGATATCTTCCTCCTCTGTGACCTGCTGCCTCTCTTACTCCCCAGCATTTGGACTGTGTCACATGGGTATTGATTGTATTCTCATTTTCTTGGCCTCATGAAAAAATGCCTGGGCCTAGATCTAATCAGAGGGATTTTCTTGAGAGCATGTTGATGGCACAGTACCTATTTAAATGTCTTTGCCTTATTGTCCCTCTGTTAATAACAGATTTATTATCATGTATATTTACTATTGAAGAATGGGAATGTGATCCTCATAGTTATTGATCTATTTTGTATGTTGTAAAAAGCTTGTACTATAGATTTAAGGTGGACTGGCTGCAAGAGCACTAAAACTTCTCACCTTTTAGCCTGCTCTTCTTACCTGCTTGTGGGAATGCTGTCTCTTCAGTGGGAGATGGGGTGGTCTCATGTTGAGACTCTTGCCCAGTCCCCTTAACCCCTTATTCCCTCCCAGAAGGAAGAGACATTGCCCAACTAAGCATCAGGAAGCTGTGTTATACGCCTCTGTGTGGGTTTGGTTTTATGTTTTTCTCTAGTGGGAAAAACTTAATTGTTTCTTTCCACCCTTTCTGGGAAGCAGAGCAGTGGCTTCCAGGTTTTTAAATGAGCTATATGCCCCTCTTCCCCCCTCTTCTTTGGTCACCAAACTTGGATCAAATCATTTTGATATTCCAGGTGTGGTTTTTCTGGTTTTGGGGATTTCCTCCAGCTGCAGAGCCCCATCATCCTCACGGCCTGGGCTCCTAGAGTGAGGGTGCTTAGGGACACCGCACCTGATGGATGTGAGGCTACTTGTCTCCAGAAATGCATCCCAGCCCTCCCAAGTGGACAAGGCAAGGAGACTAGCCACTGGCCATTGCACTGGGGGCGTCCCCTCACTCCCCAGCTTCCCAACTTGAAATCCAGATTTACCTCCAGGGAGAGGTGAGAAAAAATTGTAAATAGACTTGCTACAGAGCAACTCAGGGTTGGGGTGTGTTTTAATTCTCCTGATCACTTGAAATAATCTGTAGGCTGAGTGCTTATGGGAGTGGGGGAAAAATGTGACTCCAGGGTCCTTTCCTTCTGCAATGCTCTGGGGGTGGAGTATAGGGCATCTGAGGCCCTTTGATGGCACTACACTGAGCTGTCTGTCCTTCTGGAAACCCAATCTACAGTCAACTGCAAATCCAATTCTTCACATTCCAGTTGTAGCCTTTCTTTCCCTACTGAATCTCAGTCCCTGGCAATGTGGTCAAGGTGGCTTTCTGTAAGCCCCTGATGTAGGGAATGGAAGGCATTACAACTCTGCCTTCAAGACATCTCTTAAAAGCAAAATGAAACAAAACTACAGCCACCTTCCAAACACATAAAAAAATTGAAGGATAATTGTTAAGCTGAAGGAAAGATTTGGTTCCATTCAACTCCACGGTCATTGTGCCTTTACTTGCGTTAGATTTCTGTGCTTTCCTCCTCTCTTTGAAGCAATTAAAATCTTCCTTGATAACTCTTTCCTTCTTTCTACTCTTGTTTCTAACACCTTAGTGGGTTTCCTCTCTAATGGTCTTAAATCTCATTCCACTGGTGGCAGAGGGGCCAAGCCTTCTTTTCTCATGTCTAACCTTTGTCCTTTCCCACGGGACCAGCATGGAAGTCCTAGTCAACACTGAATAAAAGACTAGAGTGTCGTGTGCTGTGTGTGCTGTTTGTGTGTGTGTGTGTGTCCGTGTGTCCATCTTTGCATGTGGATCAGTTTATTTTCTTTTAAAAAATAATTTATTTTATGATTTATTTTGGAGTTATATTCCAATTGCAGTGCTCCCTCCCAATAAGCAGTGATTCCTCTCCCCACCCCCCACCCCTCTACAATGTATAATCTGGTCTCAGGTTGGATTCTTTGGTACACTTCTTTCTTCTGGAAGCTGTGCAGTTTAATTAAACCTTGCTTAAAAACAAAAACAAAAACCTGAAAACTGTGTACTCTTGTCTGGAACACTGCCTCCAGTGGTGGCACAGGGAGCAGAGAACATTTGTTGCTTCTGGTGAGTGTGGTGGTTTGACTCTAGAACCTCTAAGAAGGTAGCTACACTGACTTGGGCGGAAGCATCTGCAGCTTCCCAGGGGTCTTCCCTCCTCCCTTCCTGCTGTATTTTGAATATCACATTTCTCGTTAACCATGTTTACCTGGGTGACTCTGGTAGTTCTGGTCATCATTTACGTTTGCCGTCTTACCTTCCTGATGCCCATGATTTCAGGGGACCCAGGAGGCGCTCTGGCCTTGTGTCCTTTCCTTACATCTCTTAGGATTCTTTCTACCTGTGTTGCATGGCAGATTGTCCCACTGAGGTATGGAAGAAAAGGGTGGGGACAGAACAGATGGATTGTATGTGTCTATTGTTACTGTGGGTGTTGGCTTTTTTTCTTCCTTGCTTTTTACATTGCAATCTTGGCTGGCTTTCTTGAACTTTGACTTGGGGTGTGAAAAATGAACCAGACATTCTCTGCTTACTGTGGTCAGCTGACATAATCACCACTAAGACTTAATGAGCTCACCTTGCGCTTTCATCGCTAGGAAAGATTTTGAAATTATTTCCCATACATTCATAATGGGTGTGTGTATGAATCACTTTCACGTAATTTAGATATAAAAACTTAGGGAGTGGGGGGAAAGGCCTCCTTTCATTTTCATCCATACTTCCCAGACTGGCTGAATCCCTGATTATTTGACCCATCATTGTTATTAATATGATTAATAAACTACCTATTTATTGATTTAATTGTTCCTCCTGTGACTTTAGCCCTCAAATGGAGCTTGCCTGAATGACCCTCAATTTCCTAAACCTGTGAGGTTTCTCTGTCCTGTTGCGGTGATAGTGCTAGTCTGTGCTTGTGTGTATGCGTGCATGTGCGCACACATACACAAAAAGATATTGGACAGCCCCTTCCATTGTGATTTGATTCCTTCCCTCATCATTCTGTGTATCAGTTAGCAGGTGATAAGGACACTAGTCTCATTACTGAGACACAGCTGCTTACTGTGAATGTTCCCGTTTTAAGTATTTCCTGGCCCAGCACAGCCACAAACTGTGACTCGCTACAAGGATGTGGCCTGTCTCTGACTTTCTATTACTCTGCAGACAGAGGTAAGAGAACTAAAATGTCAACCTCAGGATCCTAACCACCCCAGAGGATAACTACAGAGAAACGCTTCACATCTGACATCATTGGAGCCCAGTCTGGATCACTTTTACACATCATTGAATTCATTTTCCACTCCTAAGTTTAGGGGTGTGAGATTTAAAAGACTATATGCTATCCAGCCACAAAGTGTTCATGGAAAAGATGGAAATTCATTTGGCAGGGATGTCCTCTCCATCCTTGCAGCCAACATTTATTGCCTAATTCACTCTGTGCCCCAGGCATCCGTTATATGAAGGTGAATAGGACTGGTCTTTGCCTCAAAGGAGCTGAGAGTCTAGTAGAACACTTGAGGACAGCCACCAAGAGAAACCTATGTAGGTTATTAAAGGGCTTTATGGCAGTTAGCCAGGGAAGGTGGATGGTGTGTGGCATTCCAGACAGAGGAAACAGCAAGGATAGAGGCCAAGAAGCAAGATAGTCCAGTGGCATGTGCAGCGTGTTCCTGTAGTATCAGAAAGGGAGAGCATCGTGTAGGTAACCTGGTAGAGACCCTTCAATCTGGACCTTCTGTGATTCTCTGCCTGCTTCCACAGTGGTCATCTAATCCTGTAGGCTTACCCTGGACCAGTGCTTTTCTTCTGGTGAGTGTTTTCATAGGCTCCAGGATGAATACTAAGTACTCATTGCTTCCTGGGCTTCCTCTAGCCCACTGTAACCAAGGGAGGTTTTCACCACTGTCCCTTAAAGCTGGCTGGACACATGTTACCACTTCAAGTTATTAAGGATGGTTTATAGGTGCCCAGGTTATCAAAATACATGAACAGTAAAGATTGCATCCTGGGTTCTGTTGCTCTATTAAGAGAAATGCCATCTGGTATAAAAACCTCCATTCTATGGGAACATTCTTCCCATTCATGACTGAATTCTGATCTCTTGTAGATTTCAGCTCCTAGAGAACCTTCCCAAAATGTGCTCCCTTAATATCTCTTCCTATTTATTTTTAAAGCTTTACTTATTTAAGTGATCTCTATACCCCACATGATGCTCGAACACACAACCTCAAGATCAAGAGTCGGATGCTCTTCTGACTGAGCTAGCCAGGAGCCCCCATCTCTTCCTATTTAGAAGTGTACAGAAGGCTTCCTATTTAGGACCTGTGTCTGTCTAATACTTCCACCTATGTTTAAGTGGTCAAGTGTTTGAGCTGCTGTCAGACTTCCTGAGTTCAAATGCCAGTTCTTCCACTTACTGGTTGTGTGACCTTGGGCAAATTTAGTCAACCCCTCTATTTCAGTTTCCTCATTTGCAAAATGATAATACCAACTTAATTCGGTGCTTGTGAAAATAAGGTGGAATAGGTAGAATACTTGAGCTCTGTGCCTGGCATACACTTGAATACTCAGTATTTGCTCTTAGCTCCTGTATGAACTAGCTACAATTAACTGGTGATTGTAATAGCATTGTTTTCCTATTTCTCAGCTTCATTGTTCTATTTCACTTGAAACTGAAGGATGAAAGATAAATGCTTGCCATCCCCTAGAATTGGGTTTTGGCCTTCAAGGGAACCTGAGGCTTAGCTAGGTTATTAGCTCTGAAGGCTGGCCTGTAAATTACCGCTCTAATTTATATTTTTCATTAAAAGCTCAGCTTGCCTCTTCTATAGCAGTCTTCCCTGGCCCTGAAACCCTAGTGTTTAGCCATAAAACAAGGTTTTAAAATTAAGAGGCCATAATTCTCTCAACTCCCCACAATGTGTGGATTAATGGAATTAATGATAAGGTGCACAGAATATTATTTTTATTTTTTTTAATATTTTATTTATTTGTTAAAGAGAGAGCAAGCACAGGCAGACAGAGTGGTAGGCAGAGGCAGAGTAAGAAGCAGGCTCCCTGCCGAGCAAGGAGCCCGATGTGGGACTCGATCCCAGCGTATCCCAGTACGCTGGAATCATGATCTGAGCTGAAGGCAGCTGCTTAACCAACTGAGCCACCCAGGCGTCCCTATTATTTTTATTTTTAACAAAAGCAAAGACCTGCCCCTATTTCTTACGTTTGAAACACAAATCAGGGAGCTACTGTGATCAAGGGTAGTGTATTTCTTTATGTGTAGAACTTCACAAAAAAACATTGGGTGTTAGGAAATCTGGGTCCTAGGCTCCTCACCGCCAGGAAGTTGCTGTGACCTCTAACCCTTTTCACGCTGGCTTTGTGTTTTGCAGGGTTGAACATTACGTAAATAAGTGCCTAATATTCACCCAGAACTGGGGGTAAATAAGTGCCTAATATTCACCCAGAACTGCCCCCCAAATGATAGGTGTTATATGGTAGCTCACTTAGTATGTATCCTATTAAGGTAATGCAAATGGATACGTTGGGCCACGAGAAGAGGCAACCACACCTCCGGCACCTTCAATGGAAAGAAGGGCGTGGAAACAGAGTCGCGTGCAGCTGAGACTACATCTCCCACTGCCCTTTGCGGCGATCCTGGTTCGCCTTACCCAGAATCGCTCCCACTGCAACCTTGCGTCCTTCCGTGGGGCCCCGGATGTAGACTCCCTCTAATTCGGTGGGCGTGGTTTCACAAAGGCTCGGAGACCTGGGGTTTTCTTATTGGTTGTGGTCCTTCCGACTGGATTGGACGCGAAGGAGGGGGCGTCGGCCAAGGCGCGCAGTGCTGTAGCGACAGCCAATCAGAAGCCTGGTCGACCTTTGGCGGGAGGCGGTAAAGCTGAGGCTTTGCAGATTTGGCGCGAGAGCGGTTTGGCTTTACTGCTGCTGGTGTGTAGTTTATTCGGGAGCTTGACTGAAGAATCCCTGAAGCCCTGTGCAAGAGACGTGAGGAAGAGCAGGCACTGAGGTGACTCAGCTTTGTGGGGTGGAGAGCAGATGATTGCTCAGGGAGGCTTAGGGTCTGGGAGGCAGCGGAGTTGGGAGAGGGGCGATGGCTAGGGCCGCAGCCACCCTTGAGGTTCGAGGTGAAGTGAGGGAAGAGCTCAGATCGCCGGAGGTCTGAGGTCGGGTAAGGGAAAGGAATAGGCTGGCAGTCGTGCGTGGAATAAAGGGGCTGAATGTTGTAGGAGGGAGATGTTCCTGGGTGGGGTTGAGAGGGTGTGGGGTGGGGACCGAGTGCCAGGCGGAGGGAAGACTGTAAATGTGGCCGGGTGCTGGCCTAAGCTGGTGATAAAGATACACCCCGTGCCTGGAGTGAGGGAATTAGAAGTACTGTAGAAATCTGTTAAGATAAACTTATTAAACTTATTGCATCACTCAAGTGGTTCAGAACTTGAGCTCTGGAGCCAGAAAACCTGGTTTGCTATGACTTTGGGTCTCTGTGCCTCTTGAATTTTCTCATCAGTAAAATAAGGATAATGAGTGCCGACTTCTAGGGTCGTCTTAAAACTTATTGAGTCAGTGCCTAAGGGGCGCGGGCCTGACTCATTTGGTAGAGTGTGCCACTCATGATCTTGGGGTCGTGAATTCGAGCCCCACGTTGGGTGCAGAGACTCCTTAAAAAAAAAAAAAAGAATAAAAGAAAATGCCTATAACAACAGTCTTCTACATAGTAGGTAGACAATAAGTGTTTGTTATTATTGCTCAGATTTGGCTGTGAAGCAGAACTGAATCCTAAAATATGGTTATAATTTACTTATGAAATGTTGATCATTGGTATAAATTCCATGTTAGCTATTTTTCTGTCACTCTTAGATATTGACTGGCTGTCCTGTTCTCTTTTTTGTACCTAGCCGTGTTGCCATCATGCCTCAAACCCGATCCCAGTCACAGGCTACAGTCAGTTTCCCAAAAAAGAAGGTGTCTCGGACATTGGACAAAGCTAAAATCTCTGGAGACACCAAACTAGAACTGACGAATCTCCAGGCCACACGCCGTTCTGTAAAAATTCTGCCTCTAAGCCCCAGAAAACGTCTCGGTAAGATATCCATTGTATATAAGTACAACTTTTTGACTGGTAGATATTGACCTCTCTTTCCTCAATAATAAGATGCCTCATCCTTTGAAGCAGCTTCCTAGGTTCATTTAAGACCACTTTGTTCACTTTGGTTATTTTCAGAATGATTGCTGTGTTCGTTTACTGAACTTCAGAGTTAAGCGACTTGTTGAGATTACCTTGTGAACCGCTTTACAGTTCTGGTGTTCAGTTCCTTAATTTTGAACTTAGTTGTCAGTATTGTGACTTTGCAGTTAGCTGTCTAGTATTTTGAAGCTTTCACTTCATTCGTGGTGAAATTAAGAGAAGCAGGTGATATTCTTGTTTTAGAACACTGGTTGGTAGGGGCACCTGGGTGGCTCAGTGGGTTAAGCCTCTGCCTTCTGCTCAGGTCATGATCTTGGGGTCCTGGGATTGAGCCCTGCATTGGGCTCTCTGCTCAGCAGGGAGCCTGCTTCCCCCTCTCTCAATGCCTGCCTCTCTGCCTACTTGTGATCTCTCTGTCAAGCAAATAAATAAAATCTTAAAAAAAAAAAAAGAACACTGGTTGGTAATCCTTATTTTCTTTAGATCATTTGTTTTTGTTTTTAAAGATTTTACTTATTTTTACGAGAGAGAGAAAGAATAAGCATAAGCAGGGGTGAGGGGCAGAGGGAGAAGCAGACTGCCCCCTGAGCAGGGAGCTCAGTGGGGACTCAGTCCCAGGACCCGGGATCATGACCTGAGCTGAAGGCAGATGTTTAACCAACTGAGCCCCCCAGGTGCCCATATCATTTGTTTGTTGTTTGGTTTTTGTTTTTGTTTTTGTTTTTAAAAGATTTTATTTCTTTATTTGACAGACAGATCACAAGTAGGCAGAGAGGCAGCCAGAGAGAGAGGGGGAAGCAGGCTCCCTGCTGAGCAGAGAGCCCGATGTGAGGCTCGTTCCCAGGACCCTGGGACCATGACCTGAGCCGAAGGCAGAGACTTTAACCCACTGAGCCGCCCAGGCGCCCCCCATATCATTTGTTTTTAATGAAGGGTGATATGGCAGTATCTGGAGACATTTTTGGTTGTCACAACTGAGGGAGTGCTACTGGCATAATGGATAAAGGCCAGGTATCCTGCTAAACATTTTACGATACGCAGGACAGCCCCCAATAAGAATTATTTGGTCCAAGATTGAGAAAAACACTCTTCGAACAATCTTAGAATTTTCGTCCCACTGAAAACCCCTTTGCTTTCTCCCAAATAGTTGTAAGATTCAGTGGTGCCATCTGGTGGCCAATATTTGCTTCTTGAGGAGAGGCTGTGTGTTTTGGTGGTTTTGACTATAAAATTTGCCTCTTGGGTGGCTCAGTCAGTTAAAAGTCTGCCCTCGGCTCAGGTCATGATCGCAGGGTCCTAGTACTGAGTCCCACGTGGGGCTCCCTGCTTAACTGGGAGCCTGCTTCTCCCTCCCGCCTCTGTGTTCTTTCTCTCAAATAAATAAATAAATAAAAGAAGAAGGAAGAGAGGAAGAAACTTGCCTCTTTCTGGGAAAAACAGAGATCTTTGCAAGAGTCCTTTTACTGTCCTCTACTGTGAATGACCATGTACTGATTTTAACATATTTCAGGTGATGACAATCTGTGCAACACTCCACATTTACCACCCTGTTCTCCACCAAAGCAAGGCAAGAAAGAGAATGGCCCCCCTTGCTCACGTTCACCTAAGGGGCG
>RCUC01101886.1:0-30847 GCA_003697995.1 Taxidea taxus jeffersonii
CTGGGTGACAGTGATACATCTTTGTAGCTTCACTGGTTTTAATAAAGACTTTTCAGTGGACAGGGGTGTTGACAAGAGGGAGAATGTGCATTTGTGGGGTTGGGTTTGGAAATCCATACTTTCCACTCAGTTTTACTGTGAACAGAAAACTGCTGTAAATAACATTTTGGGGTTTTTTGCTGTTTTTATGTTTTTGTTTTGTTTAGTATCTTATGCTGCTCCCTCCAGCCCTGGGATCACGGGCATCCTGTGGAGCTGGTCCCATGGCACCTGGGAGGAAGGGAACAGGCCAGCCCTGGTCTCCAGGCTCACACCTCTGACACTTTTCACATCAAGGTGGAGACAATCAAGCGTCTTAATGTTTCTTAAGAGAAGCTGGAGTGCCTCGGACCTCCCGCTAGAGCTTTGAAATCTGGAGAAGGTCTGGAATTCATTTTTCCAATCGTCTAGACCCAGTGATCTCCTTCGTCACCCCACGCTCCCTCCTGTCTGCGAGCGGTCATAGAGAGTGCGACGGTGCCTCAACAATCTCGTTAAGGTGCACTTGGCTTGTTTTCTTTCTAGAACTTGAGGCCTCAAGTTTTGCACTTAAATGTGCCTTGGCCTCCAGAATTCCCAGGCGGCCCACCACCCCTGTCAGCTTGCGGGAGCCCCTTGTGCCGTGGGGTGCGACTGGGGAGCCTCACGTCCCTCCACTGGGCAGGGAGCGGCGGCCCAAGGCCATGAGCAGGCGGCACTCACACAGGTCTCTCGCTCTAACTTACGCGCAAACAGTGGTGCTCGGACCACACCCAGCCACGTGTTTCCTGGTCCCCACTTTCTGTATCAGCAAACTGTGCCAGGACAAGCATTGATCTTCAGCTTTTCATAGGCCGGGCTAAATGACCTCTCTTAGTGAGAGGTTCCTGTGCACCGTGCTGACCACTCGCGGAGACCCCTGGACGCCGAGGCGGGACGGAGGGAAGGGGAGCCTCCGCGGTCCGCACCGCACGCTCCCCTGCCGGGTCCCACTGAGCCCTTCTCTCATTCACAGATCTGGCTCCACCAGTACGCTGTGTATGAAGTGCATGTGCTCGCTGCCGCTTCCAGATTCGTGTGCACAGCCAATGCTAACAGCACACCGTGCGGGGCCCCCTCCACCCCCATGAGGCTGCGGTGGCCCGGCGCCTGGGCGGGACCAGGGTCCGCCGTGTAGCTGTACCAGCAGTGGATACCCGTGGCTCCTCACCACATGCCCAGGCCCCAGTGCTGACCCCGGGGGACGCCTTTCAGCTTCCCGGAGGCCAGCCCTGAATTCCCCCAACTGCACGGCTGGGTGCCGGTGGCGTTTCTTCACGGGCTGATGTGTCTTGCATCCTCGTAAAGACCTCCATGGTTTGACTGCTGGGTCAGGTGGACGGACCCTCCTCCACCGCCGAGCAGTTTGCAGGTTGCGGAAGGAGCCCACGCCGTAGTTCCACCGTTCCCCGGGCCCTGAGGGCGCTCACCCTGTCCCATCTCAAGAGGAAGGGCTTCAGAGCTTAAGCAAATGCCAGGGAGCCTCCTCCCAAGGCCACACCCTTGCCTTGTGACCTTTAAGCCAGGAGGACATCTGTAACTATGTCCTTGTGGTCCTTTGTCACAAGCCAGTGCACATTTGCTAAAAGGATCAAAATAACGTTTGAGAAATGCGGCTGAGAGTTCAGCATGGAGAGTGAGGGATGACCATGGGGCATGGTCCGCCACGGCATGGCAGGGCTGGCGGGGACCCCGTGGCATGGGGCTGCTGCTCCTTGGATCCCAAGGGACACGGCTATGCGGAGCTGCAGCTGGGCCAGGCCCATAGCTCATGGAGAGCCACTGGACAGGGAGCCCACGCCCCAGCCACAGTGGGGACGCTATGTGGGGCGGGAGGGGCTGACGTCAATGTAACAGCAAACACGGTCTTCCTTGAGGTCGGGGACCCACGTCCCACACCTCTGGCTCAGTGACTCGTGTAACTTGACAAACTCAGAATCTGTCTCTGGGGAGGTCAGGCTCTCCAAAACGCAGTGGGGAGAGCCCTCGCCAGCGTGAAATCCACACCGTTGTTTTGGAATCAACCTGTCGGGTCGCATTCCGCAGCTCAGGATGCTTCCTGCAACCCGAAATGCCAGATTCCATGCTCGGTCGTCACCTCTTCTCAAGTCGTGGGTCATTTCAGCCTTTGCACTTTCGACGTCGGATCTTTTCAAAATGACCATTGAAAGTTCTTACAATATCAGTCCAGATTCCCCATAGACCCAGTGGGAGTAGGAAACCCTCCCTGGGCCTGGGTTCGCTCCCCACCTTGCAGCCCCCGGGCACGTCCCTGCCCTCACCTGCACGCGGCCGCCGACCCACCGTCCAGCCCGGCTAGCCTGCGTCGGAGGGAGAGCGTGGCCTCCGCCTCCACTGCCCTGCACCCCTCCCGCAGAAGCACCCTGGGTCTGTGACCGCATGCTCTGGCCAAGGACGTTTGACGACTTCTCCTTGGGCAGCTTGGTGCTAGAGGCGAGCGGAGTGCAGCGCGGCCCTCCGGGCGTCCGAGCGGCTCAGTGTCCCGCGAAGACGTCCGTGGCGTTATTGTTCTGCTACCGAAGGGTCCTGTACTAGAACCAAGCTTTAGGAAATAGGGGAAGCTTGAGTAGAGCTCGGACAGATTATAACTAAGCTCAGGCTTTTGTAGGGCAGCAGCGGAGAAACCTGTGGGACGGCTCTGACAGCATTCCCCGGCGTGAGGAGCTCCGTCCCAGGATGTGGCGGATGTAGGATGTCCCTAGGATGTGCGCGGCAGAAGAGCACGGGGGTGGCTGCGGGATGGCCGGTCGGTCCGTGGGGAGCCATGGAAGTTAAACACAGGAAACGGGGAGCCACTAGGCCGGACACAGCCGAGCTCGAGGGCCAACACCAGCAGGCTTGAGAGCGAGGAGCTTTAAAACAGGAGGATTCCAATGCGAAGGATGGAAATACGGTCCCGGGAAGACTTCCCTGCGGAGAACAGGGGCTCGCCGGCTCCTGTGGCCGCTGCTGGAGGTCCTCCCACACGAGAGCCGCCCGGAGGTTGGCAGTGCCGCATCCTGCATTCTGACGTGTTCACTGGAAAACGAGCAAGCATCCCGTGTGGAGCCGACAGACTGGGGAGCGCCAGCCCACCGTCGCCGCTCCTGCTTTCTGACCTAACGGCGGCTCCGGCTTCTGTTCCTTGTGCCGGAGCAGGGGGACACAGCTGTCCCTTGCCCTCCAGTAGTTCGTTATCTTGGGTGTCCCCAAGGGGACTCTGATGGGAGGAACATTGCACTGGAGTGGCTCCTAGAAGCTGGAACAGGCACGTCCCAAGAGATTTGCCGGTTCCCGGGTTGCTGAGTCACCTCCCCCGGCCTCGGGGGAAGCACGGTTCCCGTGCGGCACGGGAGAAAGCACTCAGCATGAGGGGAGTTGGGTCAGCATTCAGTCGCATTGTTCCGGTAATATTTTCGGCAATGTCTCTTGTTCACCAGACTCCCACTGAGTGATGACCGCATGTTCGCCATTTGTCCTAAAGTTGGGAACACAGGACGGGGGAGGGAAGAAAGGGGGCATTCAGTGCAAGGGTGCCCAGTGCTGTGGGCATGAAGGAAGGGCCACCTCACTGTGCTCGGAAAAGCCTAGTGATATCAGAGGCCACAGCTGGAGGATGAGGAGACCAATGGGGAACGTTCTAGGCCAAGAGAAGGCAGCATGTTCACCAAAAATGCGTAATGCGCTGAAAACTGTAAGCAGCGTTGCCAATTATATTTCTGTCCTGAAAAAGTCAGCGGCGGAGCTGCTCCGTGGTTCTTGACCTGGGAAGTAGGGCTAGAAGATGCTCTCTGCAGGGACAGCGGCCTCGAGCCGCTCGAAGGCACTGGGAAGGGGCTGGTTGCTTTGAGTTCAGAGAATGAGCAAAGAGAACAGAAGACTTTGTTCTGAGGAGCGTCAGGACGGACGAGCTGGAGCCAAGACCAGCAGCTCAGTCGGACGCAGAGGAGAGGGTCCTGGGATAACTGGGACCCCCGAGCCCCCCCCCGAAATTAGCCCTACGGGAAAACAAGGCCAATAAAGACAGCAAAATAATGGTGAAATGACTCAGCATTCTGCTTCCTGGTGTGTTTATTGGTATTCTTTCACGTTAGTTTAGGGCTTTCGAGTTCATAAAATGCTTTCATGGAAATTCTCTCATTTAAATATTGAAATGTTTCAATAACCCTAGGAGAAAGCATTTTTAAGCATTTTTTCCAGGTTTTAACAGTGAGCAAACTGAGACACAGAGAGTTGAAGGAAAGGGGCTTCCCGTTGACCGTCTGGCTACGGGAGCAGCTGTGTTCCCGTTTCTGAGCTCTGAGGGGGGCGCGCAAGACAGGGCAGAGGGGGGCCCGGCCCGCGCACGCTGGCTACAGGGCCCGGGGCCAGCAGAGCCAACACACTCACAGGCGCCAGGGCACAGAGAGTCCGTGCCAGGAGCCGTAAGGAGAGGCCAGCAAGTCCGACCACCTGCCTGCGAGAGGGAAAGATGCGGCAAGAGCCGAGTGTAAGCGGAAACTCAACAGAGGAGACCCACGAGCCCCTGCCCGAGAGAGCCAGCAGGGGAGAGGGCCCGGCGCGGCGAAGCCCTGCAGATGCGCGTGTGGGAGGGTCATGTCCACTTCAGGAAGGAAGGCGGAGACAGGGGCCCACAGTCACGCGGTTGGCAAAACCCCATGGTCGCTCAGACCGATGGCGCCCCAGTGCTGGCCTCGGGGTGCTGCTTGTACCTCTCCTCTGGCCCCCTGTCCGCCTGTCTGTCCGTCCGTCCACCCATCCATCCCTGCCTCTGTCTATGTATTTATGTATCCGTCCCCATCCCTTCTCTGCGTCTGCGACGCATCTCTCTACTTCAGTCTTTGAAACTTGAACTTGCGACGTCAGATGCTGATGCTCGGTGTGGAGCCACAGGAACCAGCAAACGTCATCGAGGGTGTAAAATGGTTCAACCATTTGGGAGACCTCTCTTTTTCCTTTTCTTTTTTTTTTTCAATTAAACCTGCATCTATTAATGCCCCCAAAATTCCACTCCAAGGCACTTAAGACGGAACCACGAGAGCACTCGTGTGTGCTGTGATGTGCACAGGAGAGCTGTGGAAGTCTTACCGTCCTGCCGCGTGAGCAGGTGTCACCCCGGGGCTCGTCACTGGGGAAGGCTGGACGCCGGTGGTTCGCACATACAAGGGACACTGCTTGGCAGCAGCCACAGAGGCGGAGACACTCGGAGCCTCGCCTGGAGGACGGGAAGCCTGTGTCCTGCAGTGTGGACGTGGGCTCGCCCGGCAGAGAGCCGGAGGCGGGGCAGCAGCAGAACTGGCAAGAGGAGTGATGGGGGAGTCCCTGGGCGGCAGGGACAGGGCAGCGACCCTGTCCACACGGCTCCCGAGGGACGCCTGGGACTGCGTGCTCACGAGCACGTGCACTACCCCTCCGTGCGCGAGAAGCTGCTCTGTCCTCAGAGAGAACACCCGCAGTGTGGCCCCAGGTGTGAGCGCCCCAGAGAGCGCCGGCCCCAGATCGCCCAGGTGAGGCCTTCAGCGGCCCGTGATTGTTCGCTCTGCATTTGCGGCAAAAGTCCAGCTTCTCCTCTTTTATGCCTTCTCAGTGTCACAAGAGCTGCCCAAAACATCATCTGCAGGAATGAGCCGGGTGTGCGGCGCAAGCTGGAAGTCAGCCTTGCGGTTTTCCTCCAGACGTGGATTCTGTGTTTTCCAACTGATAGAGTTCACCTTGCGTTTGCTGCTGACGAGGTAGGAGTTCCGGGTCGCTCGCCGGGCGGGATGCGCGAGGGCAGAGCAAGGCGAGTGGGTGTCCTGGGAAGCAGAGCCCCTGCTCTCCGCACGGCCACAGCTGCACAAGCCCGGGAACGAGCCGTCAGTGCGGTGGGGTGGGGGAGGCCGGAGCTGCAGGTGTCCGATGGCCTTACACCCAGGTAAGTGCCACGTATTAAGGGAAATGGAAATAGGTGCCTTCAAAGTTTTGTTGTCGTTGTTGTTGCTTTGAGAATTGGGGAGTCTTAGCTTTGTCTCAAGACTCGCTAATTTTAAGAGGGATGGTATTTCCACCTTACATAGAAAAAGTCAGAAACTTCCTCCCAGGGAAGCTGTGGCGTCTTCCCGTGCCTGTTCTCCAGGAAGCAGCTCCCCACGTGTGCTGTGACACGTGTTTGTGCACCCGTCGAGGGGGCTGCGTGTGGGCCTTCTAACAAAGCAACAAGCATCCGCCCGGACGGGCCCCAGGAAGATCTCAGACATGGGGATGTTGGGGGGCAAGACTCTGGGTTGCAACATTTCGTGACTGTCCCTCCTGTGCCACAGGCTGGGTTAGTAAGAGCCAGCAGACCCGGACGGAGACGGGCCAGCATGTCCCGGGGGTCAGCTGCCCATGCCCGGGACCAGCTCACGGTGTGCTGTGTCCAGGACAGCCAGGGGGCCTCTGAGTGAGGACCACACGGCTACACAGAAGAAATCCTTCTTCGGAGAGGGCCAGCCCTCGCCCAGCACGATGCCTATACTAGGATCATTCCTGAGTATGTCTGTTCATGGTTGGATACACATCAAGTTGTTATTAAAGTGGATACATTTCAGTGATTTCTGTGTCCTGGACTGAATGTTTTTGTCTCGTTCACCCAGACTCACATATTGAAGCCGTAGGTCCCAGGGGGATGATATTTGCCAGTGAGGTCTGTGCAAGGTAAAGGAGTTTAGCGGGGTCACGAGGGTGGGGTCTGGGATGGGATTTGTGCCCTTCAAATAAGGATCTTTCTCCCCACGCTGTGAAGGCCCTGCAAGAAGGTGCCATCTGTAAACCAAGAGCAGGCCCTCTCCAGACCCCGGATCTCCTGGCATGTCGATCTTGGACGCCCCAGCCTCCGGAACCAAGAGCAATGTCTATGGCCTAAGCCCACTGTCTGTGATACTTTGTATGGAAGCCCAAGCTGATTAATACGGTGGGTTTACATGATGGTGCCGCTGAGCGATCAGAGTTGGGGAGGCCCCCTGAGCATTCGGAGCCAGGATTCTGGGGATCCAAATAGCCTGGGGTGTGTGTGTGCATGTACGTGCATGTGCATGTGTGTGTGTGTGTGCGTGGGAGGCCTGTGCACACCTCCTTGCGTCTACACCGCCACCCATCTGCCCTTCCCAGCCAGGGCCTCGGTACGTCACTGCCTCTCTCATCTCCTTCCCTTATGCGCACAGCCAGCGCCGTCCGTCCTGAAGCATGGGGCCAAACCTTTGACCACGTTCCCGTTCGTCAGGGTCCTCGATGCCGATCCCTGACAGGCCCTGCCTTGGAGCAGCCCCTGAGCGCTCAGCCGGGCCTCCACCTCCGGCTGCCTACTTGGGTCCCAGCCCAGCACTCAGAAGGGCTGCCCGGACGTCCTGAGCAAGTCTGCGGGCAGTGGAGGGACAGTGCGTCTCTCGGGCGCAGGTGGTCTCCCACCTGGAGAGCTTCTGGCCCCTTGGAGCCTGGGGTAGGAAACCAGAGGGCGCCCGTCACACCCGGAAGGGCCTGAAATAACACAGTGAGGAAGAGTGTGGAGGATACAGTCATCCCTGCCCACGGACGTCTGCGAGCCACAGATCTGCACGCGGAGACGTGCGTGTGACACGCGGTGCGGTGTTTTACGAAAGGTCAGATGATGCAAGGAGAGTTTGAAGAGACACCGGTCCAGCCGTCCGTTAGTCCTCCGTCAGCTACGACCCAAGGACACTTGAGCCTCCAGGATCATGCGAGTCAGGGTGCATGCTGGAAAGGGACCCCCACGATCACAGAGAGCCCGTCTACAAGGTAAGCCCGGTCGAGTGTGACAGAACGTAGTGAACAGGTGCCAGGTCGGGGGCTGGTTGGAGGCCGTGTTCACTGATTGAAAATAAGTGGGCCAGAGCCACCCAGGGACGGGGCCGCAGAGGACACAGCCGGCCTCGCAAGAGGGAGGGTAGGCAAGGCGTCCAGGCCAAAGCGGGTGTGCGCCCTGGGGACGGCGGTGGGGGCGGGACTCAGCGGCACGCTCAGGGCTCTGGGGCAACCGAGAGGCGGCGGACGGCGGGCCCATCTGGAGGGTGGCCACCTCTTGGGGCGTAATGAAAGCCGGGCGTGTGGTGTGTTCCCTGGGTGGAGCCATGCCCTGAGCACGGAAGGGAGAGGGACAGGGAGCTTCTGGGCATCGTGGAGATGCTGGCCCTGGTCCACACAGAGGCTCGAACAATGGAGACTCTTCCCAGATGCTTCCCTCCTCGGGGGCCTCCTTAGGAGGAGAGCAGGTCCTGACACGGTCTGCAGCCGGCAGCTGTGTCTATGGGAGAGAGTCAGAGGCGGGTGGAGACAAAAACTGCCGTGTAGACACAGAATATACAGGAAATGGGATTTTCCACTGGGTGAAAGATTCAGAGTCAGGTTCCTCTCACCTTTTCCTTCATCCCTCTCTCTTTTCTCCCATCTGTGTTGTCTGAAATTTCTGCAACCACCAGTACTGCTTTTCTAATAAACACGTTAATTCCTTACAATTTGAGAAAGGGTATTTACTGTACTCTGATGAGCTCTTCATAATTAAAGAATAAGGAATAGAATAAAAGTTGGACATATTTTGAGTGTTTCATTCTCAAGGCACCGGATGAACTGGGAAGGATGGCCAGTTGGAGACAGTGATGGACCTTGGCAGTTCTCAACACGGGGCCACTAGTGGTCTCGGCTCCCGCACCGGGATGCGGCCGCTTCCCGTCCATCCCCCCACGTCCATGGGCAGCAGCGTCTAAACCCCTCCGTACTGCGGGGAGCTTAGTGTGACCAAGAACTAGGCATGTCATAGAGCAGATCTGAGGCAACAGAATCAGAAACGGGCTTGGTTTGTGTCTGACCAAAATCTGGTTGAGCATTACAGCAGGAAGGAGAGACAGAGGAGGACAATTGATCCTGCCGCATCCTAAGGCAAGTTCAGTCTTCTCTGGAAGACCCGTGGCGAGCATCTGTCCCATGTAGCATGATACCACCTGACAGATCCGTCTTAGCATCTTGTGAAATGCTGAGGCGTCAGGAAACACCCAACCGCATCTGTAGGAATTCCGCACACTGGAAATGACTAAAATGTGTCCGGTCGTGTTAATTAAAGATGGAGCCCCTTGGAAGAAGGCACTCACTGAAGCAAGAGTATGTGTTCCCAAGCGAGGCAATTTCCCTGTAACGCTCTTTATTTCGTATTTGCTGATAGGAAGGGACTCCTGATGAACACTTATGGGCACTTCAGGCTTGAGCAGGGTTAATCTCTTTAGTTCAGGTGAGTTCATTTTAGCCGTGATTCACTTCATTGGCTATCTGTAATGATTATTAACAAGCTTAAAGACCTCTGGGAGATTGTGGATAAAAATGCAGCACCAGGGAAGTAGGCTATCATTATGCTAATAGGGTTGGAATAATAATTACCAGGCACGCACAGTTTCCACGGAATCCTTGGGACCGGAATGGGTCACCGGGTTAGACAATCTCTCACCCCAGTGGGTACGCCCCTCCCCCCGCACAGGCACGCATCTCCTCTTATGGAGAGGGGTATGAAATATATATTTATGTGCATTGCCATGTCGTTGGCCTTAAATGAATTCAGAGCGAGATGAAGGATGGTGTAAAGAAATAACATTTGTGTTTTTCATGCATCAGTGACACGTTTTAATAGTCTTAAGTGTGGATTCTGTTAAAATATTTTAAACCTTTTTTTCCAGATTGGTTCCTTGTGTTCTGGTTGCAGATTGCTGGAGTGCTTTACTGCGTTCTTAGAAAGTGGAAGTGGAGAAGACACCGCAGCCTTCGTTTTGCTCACAGGCGAAGCCCCACGCATGCCGGTTTTCCTCTCCTGCGTCTTTCTTCCCCGGCACAGACATCTCCATGCCTTCCTCCATCACGGTGCTGTGTCCCCGACTGCCCCTTTGGTTCTGGGGTCTTGAGGGCAAGCGTTGCTCCCAGTCACCATTGTGCCTTCCTGTCCTCCTGCAACGTGTTACACAAATGTTTGATTTGAAGGTGAATGTTTAAATGTATGGATATGTGGTCCTGGACATTCCATGAGTTAATGTCCACGTTTCCCACATCGGATCCATGACCCTCCTCAGGGCATGCAGTCCCTGCGCCCTCCTCGGAGTAGGCGAGGAGCTGGGGCCCCCCGTGGGGAGGACACTGGGCTGGTTCCCGTGTCACCTCAGTTAACCGACGCTGTCCTCAGCTCGGTGAGGCTTCCCCTGTCCTGCCGGGAGGCAGACACCGTCACCGACGCCAGGCTCTGTCCACGGCAGCAGGACTATGACAGGTTCTGGGAATGCCAGAAACAATCTCCTACATCACGGACCCGGCCGCAGGTCCTCGCTTCAGGACGGAAGCAGGAAGCAGGTGTCTCCAGCCGGGGGTCCTTGCATGGACAGGCCATTTGCTCCAAGCTCCAATGAACTGGTCACGGCAGGAGCCGTCCTCACCGGGAAGGCGGTGGCTACACTGATGCTGGGCAGCGGCAGCCCTGGAGGTAGCCTCCCTCAGAAGGGCTTGCTCCAACAACGTGCTCTGGCCGTACGGACACTCTGGTCTCAAAGCCCATGTTATTTTAGGGTAAAGCTGGAAAACAAGCGAGCGAGCACCCTCGTGTTTGGTGACACCGGGCCCTGCACCTCTGGACTCCAGATTCTGTGGGGGTGTTGTGCACGGAAGCCACAGCTCCACGCCTGGGGCCGGGGAGATGGCTTTGGGCCAGCCCTGCACCAACCTGTTGTCGTGGGCACCTCAAGAAGATGACCAGATGCGCGATGCCCCGGCTTCCTCTGGAACCCTCCCTTTGCCTCCTGTGCACCCCTGCAGCTCTTAGGCACAGTCAGCAAAGGATGTGGGAGGTGTTCCTGATCAGCTGCTCCCTGCAGAGGGAAGGCGGGAGGCACAAGCCTTCCCGGGGCAGTGGGGGCGGGGGGCGGGCAGTGGCATGGCTCAGGGGCTTGGGTGCTCTCTGCTGGAGCACTTCACCCTCGTAAGGTCTGGGGCGAGGGCAGGGACTCAGGGGGAGAAGCGCCTGAAGCCCTGGGACACACGATCCCCAAGAGCATGACGCTGCTACAGGCCAGGGCAGGTCCCCCGGGCCCCAGAGGCGGTGGTGGATGCCCGCAAGGAGGAGAGGCAGAGGGTCTGGGATGCAGCGGCCGGGGCGGGCCCCTGTGCAGCGGTGAAGGTGGCAGAGCCTCTGAAGACATCGGGCTGGACATGACCCCAGCCTGGCAGAGCTCCGTAGCTACAGCCGTGGCTTTCTGTGGTATCATCGCAGAGGGTTTGATTCTGATCCTAAAATCTAGGGAGAGTTGAGAAGAAAAGGGACTGCCTTCCAAGGTCCAATTTCTGTACTCGATTTGTTAACACTTTGATATCTCAGTTTTGATGATATTAGTGATCAGTTTCATGGATGCCCCCAAAAATGCCCAGGAAAGGTAATAAATCCAGATTATTGGGCAGCTGTTTTTTTCCACCTCTAATGCAATACTTTATTTTATTTTCAGATTTTATGTATTTATTGAGAGAGTGAGTGAGAGAGAAAACGTAGCAAGAGAGCGGCAGAGGGAGAAGAAGCAGATCCCCCTGAGCAGGGAGTCCGACACAGGGCTTGATCTCAGGGCCCTGGGATCATGACCGGAGCTGAAGGCAGACACTTAAGCAACTAAACCACCCAGGTGCCCCAGTGCAATATTTTAATTCCTAACTAGCCCCCTTGATCAAAAAGTCACACACATCAACCTGCAAAGGGTTATTGGTGCCCGTATTTTACCTGGGATCTTGATTTGGGTTGGTACTTACCAAGGCAATTTGTCCCATATTCCCAAATCCAAGATTTTTTGTTTGTTTGTCTCTTTTTTTTTTTAAAGCACGTGGAAGGAGGGACGCCTGGGTGGCTCAGTTGGTTAAGCACATGGAAGGACAGCAAAATGGAATTAACTTCTTGCCTAATCTTGATTTAAATACTCTAAATCAGCATTCTTCAGTGAATTCTTCTTACTTCTCTTAGGATGCCAAACTGGGAGAATTACTGATTTCTGACTCAGAAGTGGAGAGACACTGAAGAATGGCAGTAGTAAGGAGGTGGCTGCCGGGCGGAGGTCAATGGGACATCCCTGGAAACGGCTGGCCTGAGTATGTGCCCAGCACCTGTACATCTACACCAGTGGATCTGGCTCTATTTTCAGCACATTCTAAAATGCAGCATTTTCACAAAGTCCACAGCTCGAGCATCGATCCTAACAGGAGCACTTTGTAGAATGGGGGACTGTGCACGTCCGCAGCACAAATTATGCTAAAAAAAAATGCACACAACTGGCAAATTGCTGGTGCTTCCCTGGGGCAGCAGGGAAGTGTAAACATGAACTTGTCATTACCGCAGGCACATCAGATTCCACTGCTGGGGACCCCTACTTTGTCCCCCTGAAATGAATCTTAAAGTTACGTTAATGTTGTGATAAAGTCTTTGCAAGGACCATTTCTATACAAACTTGGAACTTTTACCTAAAAGCTTTCATTGAAAATTTAATACACTGTGTTAAACGGTCACAGAGTTTCTCTTTGAGTAGTTTACATGTTGCCACTTAGGGCACATGGAAATAGAGACCGTTTCAATTTGTCTCCATTGTACAAATGCCTCCGTACAGACCTTCATCTTTATCTCTAGATGTAAGCAATCCCAGGGTGGGGTGGGAAGTTTAAAAACATGGTTTTCAAATGTGTTTTTCTTACTGTCAGGCCCATCTTGGAGACTCCAGGTGGACTCGGCTGGAAGAGGGAGAGAAGCCAGGTTTGTCTCCGGGGCTGGGATGGCCACGTTGACGATTTCCCACAACCTGTTTCTCTCCTTTCTGCATATCTGCGTAATAAACAGAACAATCGGTGAATGTTTTCCATAAATGTGTTCCTTATGTGTCTTACCGTTCCCCGGTGTAACTGGGCCCTTTAGACTGAGTGACAGGGTCTTAAACCGCACGCCGGCCGCTGGCGTCTCCGAAGCCATGCCCCTTCCTTGAAAGCCCCCCCCACATCACAGCTATGATAAATTTCTCCTCTAATACAGAGTTGCAGGGAAAAGCTGAACAAGATGAAGACGATTTTACGTGGATATTTGTTATATCTGAACGGTGCTGCTTCTCCATCTGGCAACCATCTTTCGTGCAGATCAAAAGGCTTTCAACACTGGCCTGTTGATCCTCGCGGTTCGTGCCTGTGAGATGGGCCTGCTCGTGGGCCGGGTGGGGCTGCCAGGCCGCCCACCCCAGCGTCAGCCCCACCTGCCTGTGAGAAATCCGAAATTGGGTCCCACCGACCGGGTCAGCCCTGCCGGGCGAGTCATCCTACCGAGTTTCCTGCGTCAGAAGACGTGCTTGCTGCTGGCGATCAGCTTCCTGGGGGCTTCCCTGGTTATATGTCCGAGGCTGAGCGAGGACACTAGAAAATCAGACCGCCAGCACCTACGCTTGCGTCCGTGTTCCAGAGGCGGATGGCGGGGTGGCCCCACCCTGGCAGGCTTCTGCCACAGCCCAGCTCCCCAGGCGCTGGCCCCTGTCAATCGCCCATCCCTGGGGTCTGAAATGCAAGAACCACAATTCTGTGACCCAGGCCAAGCCACTGGAGCTTGGCTCGATACTAAGCATTCAGCAATGTTACGAGAAAACCATGCTAATACTGCCAGTTACCACGCACGGTCTCCACTTCCAGAAAGTGCTGTACTGGTTATTAGGTGCTTTCCCATAGCTGCCTTGTCTCATCCGAACACTATGTCCGTGGGATATAGTGGGTAAAGCGTGCGCACGTGCACACACACGTGCGTGTGCACACAGGCTGGCTTTGAACGCTCGGGGGCTCAAGTCGTGTCTTCCTTGCCTGTTCCCGGGATCGGGAGGAGGGGGCGGGCAAGGGGAGATGGAGCTCCAGAAGAGCAGGTCTTGTCCGGGGGCCTCAGGGCTCCAGGAGCAGAAAGGCAGAGGCGCCCGCCCACCTCACCACAGCCCTGCAGAAGACAGGACCGAGCATGTCGGCGTCACAGCGGGAGCGCCCACGACCGCTGTGCCTGGAGCGGCGGGGACCGCACGCATCACCCACTGAGGGGACAGGCGGGCCCTCCTCTTCTGACACCCGGGAGAGGGGCCTTCTTGGAGCCGGGACTGGCACACACACGGGGGACGGGGTCTACGCGGTCAGTGCCCTCCCGAGGGTGACAAGTCTGTGCCGTGTTTGTCCCCCTCGGTTTGCAAACCGCCCTCGAGCGAACGCGCTGTGCCCGACTGCCGTAGTCCTCTACCGACCCGCAGGCACCCGCTGTTCCTATTTTGAAAAGAGAAAGACCCCCGTGAATTCACCAGGTTTCAGAAAACTAAACATAAAACCAAGTTCTCTCGTGTCTCTAGCCATGCGCAAGAGCGAGCGCTTCTCCCCGGTCGCAGGACCTCTTTGCGCTCCTGGGCCCGGCCGAGCCCACAGCAGCACTGAACCCGCTCGCAGGCGCGGCCCCAACTTGCCGCTCCGTGTGAGGCTCAGAGTGAGGCGCGGAGTGAGGCTCGGAGTGATGCACCGTGTGATGGGCGTCCACCGGCTTCGTCACCCGGCAGTGTGGGGAGTGCAGCTGCGAAGCTTAGGGTCTGGGGTGCCAGGATAAAAGCCCCCGATTATAATATCACATTCAATTATTAGAGCGCTCTTCTCACCAGATGGTGTTCATGTGTCAGACTCAGAAAACCCGCTTTGTTCCGGCTGCTCGGATGGATTCCGGGTTTGCAGGCGAGTGGGGGAGGCCTGGGCCGCGCGGGGGGCCCTGGGCTGAGCCGTGGCCCGGCCTCTGGGTACCCGGGGTGCTCTGCTACAGGCGGGGCTCCAGCTGGGCGCTGCGGACTTGGAGGGGCCAGCGCTGTCCCCAGGACCGCGGTGGCGGTGGCGGGTGGGGCTGCGCCTTCAGTCCTCGGCCCCCTCCAGGAGCCCGCCCGGCTGTCCGCTCCATCTTCAGATCGCTCCTGGCCGCGGCCCCCTGGAGGAAGCTACCTGAGCACAGCCGTCCTGCAGACGGGCTGCTCCGTTTACAAAGGTCAAAGCCTTCCTCCCGGGGCCAGCAGCAGCCGGGCCCGCGCTGGGCGCAGACACCGTGGCCGCTCGGACACAGGATGGAAGGACGCAGGGGCAGGGCAAGGACGGCGCCGGCCTGAGGCAGCTCCGGATCACAAACAGGGCTTCAGGGCAGCGACGTGGGGACCTGGAGTCCCTCAGGCCTAAGTGCCAGCCCGATGCTCAGGCCCTCGTCCTCGTCGGGCCGGTGGGACTAGCGGGATGCTCGGGCGACCGTGTCCCAGCAGACGCGGCTCTCGGGGCTCCCGCTGCCCCGGGGAGCTCTCGATCTCCACTCCGGCCTCCTTGCCCAGCAGCCAGGCTGCTGTGATGACGTCATGAACAACAGTGACAGTAAAATAAAGTCAGCTCTTGATTTGGAAAAAAGGAAAGAAGCAAAAAGGTAGAGGAGAAACGGGAATGAGGAGAGCACTGTTCCCGTACTTTATGTGAGAGTCGACTGAAGTTCCCAGCACTGGATGGGCAGCGGACGCGGACGCGGACTAGCGGTGAACCACATCTCGGACACAGGCCGCTCGTTTGTGGGGCTGGGAGAGGAAGCCACAGCCGGGGCCTGGCGCCTGGGAGCGGGGTTTCAGACGCTGTCCGTGCTGGGGGGTCCGCGGAGCTCCGGCCGCGCTGCTCTTCCTGTCTGCACCGTGGGGTCTCTACCACAGGCCGGGACAGAGCCGGCCAGCCTGGCCCCGCGGACGCGAGCCTCGGGGCCACTGACTTAGGGACGCCCCGTGGCCCTCCCAGAGCCCCCTCCCTAGAGTCGGAAAGGGGAGGCCCGCAGGCCCCAGGGAGACCGGGAGGGTCACCCACCAGCTGTGGCGCCCGCAGGAACAGTCTCTAGATGTTCCTCAACACTCAGCCCCCAAAACCACCGCCTCACCATGGGACGCTACCCTCATCTTTATGTCCACATTTAAAACTCTCCATCCTCTTTAAGCAGTTGTGGAATATGCCCTTTTTGGTGAATTAGAAATGTTAATGTCATAAAATAAAATTGTTGCGTCACCCTTTCATTGATTGGATCCGAGTTAACATTGATTTCAAGACCCCCGAGCAATCTTGAGATTTCAGAGTGAAGCGCCTTCATCTCTGCCACACGTGACCTCAAACGTCAGCTGTGTCACTGCCCGGACACCTACTCTCTTCTATTAAACACATGGTCTCCTCTTGAACACGTAGGAGAGGTCCCTCCCTTTCCTTTCTTTAACTCCTGCTTTCATTATATTTACAACCTTAATCTTATCTACTACTCTATTACCATTAAGTCTTTTCTTCTTTGCAATGACATTTTATATACAATTGAGATTGGACTTTCTTATAGAAGTTTTGGGGTTATCTTTCCTTTTGAATTATCATTAGAAATATTCATTAAAAACTAAGCAAAACAGTAAGAATATAATTAAGTGTGCATTTAGAAGTTGTCAATCATTGACAATTATTTCCAATAATCGTTGGAAATGAATCTTTAAAGCATGTGGATGTACGCTGATAATACTACTTATGGCTAGAGTTAGATACAGTTCAAGTTTATTCATTTTGTTATGGTCATGGAAGACACATGCAGTAAATGGGAATAAAAGAAACTGTGGTCTAAAAGTAGCTCTCGGTTGTCTAAAACCCCCAGCGTCAGTTAAAAAATCTCACAGCAATCTATAATCAGAAATCATTCTCGATGATCACCTGAAAACGTGATGAATTCCCCCTTTAGATTCGATGACTACAAAGCTGTGGATGGTGCCAGGCTTCTGGGAGGCTCTGTGCCCATTTTCCGTCCCAAGCTTGACCTCCTGTGGAGTCTTAGGGAGGAAACAACAGTGGGCTCCCGATGGCAGGAGGGCATCTTCCTTGTGAGAAGTAGGGACTGCGGGGTCAGGAAGGGAGGAAAAGCACGCGGCAGGCTGGTCATAGCCAGATGGATTCTAAGAAAAGTGCATGAGATGATGAATCAGAGAACCCTGTCTTCTCACTCATCTGAGCTGTGTTGCCCTGGACTCTGCCATCCTTGAGCAGGGTAAGACTTTCCCTCCAGGTGGCCAGGAATGACTTCAAGGCATTTAGCCTTCCCATATTAATTTTGGCAGGAGGGAAAGTGAGCTCCAAAAGAAGGTTCAGCCACGACAGCGTGGTAGGACAGAAGCTCTCGGCACACACAGGCTGCCAGACAGCTGCAGGGAAGTCCAGTGACAGCACACGCACTAGCCACCGATGCGTGACCTCAGTGGTGTTTCGTAGGAAGCCACCACATCTGTGTGCCAGGGCGCTCCCACCGAGGACCCCCGGCACCGCTCCCACGGGCACGAAGAAAATCCAGGTGAAAACAAGTCGTTTACGCCGTGCGTTTCCAGGCAGTTCATAAACACGTGCGCCGTGGCCGTTAGGGCCATAAGGGCAGGTTTGCCTGGAAATCTTTCGTCCCTGCTTACACAGGCTGTAGACACAACAGTGTTGTTAATTTAAACAAAACATTGTCATCTCTGGTGTAGCTTTCCTACACAGAAGGTAGACTCAGTGAGGTTTTCCATTGTCCATTTCCTCCAGACTTCCAGAAGCCGGCCCACGCTTGCATAAACGATTGCTAGTAGCTAATGACACGGAATCTGGAATATTCTCCAGAAAGAAAGCAATGGCAGCCTCTGAAAACATTTCAGTGAGCCGAAATGTCCCGTTTCAGTCAGAGAAGCTGCCTTCCCTCCAGGGGCGTGGCGGTCGTGCCATGGCCAGCAGCAGGAAGAGGAGAGCAGGGAAGCCACCACGGACCGCTTCGGTGATGTGGACTGAGCCCTGGACAGATGCTCTTTAAACTTACCCATTTGGGGGTAAATTTAGGTGTACAGAAAAGTTGCAAAGATAGCTCCGGGAGTTCCCATATACCCTTTCCCAGCTTCCCTGCTGGTAACATCGTCAATCACTAGGATACATTTGTAGAAAGTCAGAAATCGCCGTCTCACCTTGGACACTGGGTTAGCTGAGCACACACCTCGTGTGGACTTCAGAGGTTTTCACTGTGGTCCCTTCTCTGATCTAGAACACCCATTGCCTCCAGCCCCTGCGGCCCCTTAAGCTCCGCTCACCTAGGACAGAGTCTCAGACTTTGTTTTTCATGACCTCAACAGTCTAAGGAATATTGCTCAGATATTTTGTAGAATGTCCTTGCATTTGACCTTGAGGTTTTGCTGTGATCGTCCTACTATTGCGGGTTCTAGGGGAGACACCGTCTCCAGTGGTGTCTCCAGGCACCTCCACTGTCGAGAGGGCGTCCTGGACTCGCTGTCTAGAGGAGAGTCACTAAGTCCTATATACTTTCAGGAGGGAGCATTGTGGGAGGGAAGGTATTTACATGCAGCATTGGGAATTCCTCTACGAAGATTGCCCCCCTTTTCTCTAAGTATGGAATATTTTCTAGCTAAGACAGTCTGTATATTCCCTGGTCCATAAAGTCAATGAAACCTCCTCTAACTGTATGTAGGAGAAGTTAGAAAAGCCTAACTCTGTGATGTGGCCGAACGTGCTCCTTCTCCCAGGGCGGGCTCCCGTGGGCCCACCCCGAGTCCTCCGCAGTCCTCCGCTGTGCCCCCAGACGTGCACACAACATTCACATGCCGTCTTCCGGACAGAAAAGACACATTGCCTTCTCTTGGAGAGAATGTGACTGATTACAGTATTTTCAGTGGATTTTCTCTCTCTCTCTCTCTTTTTTTTTAAAGCACAGGAAAGTCCTTTCCATCCAGTAATGCTTGCTTTATGTTGCAATCCTGGCCCTGAAATGCAGCAACCTGCTCTCACTTCCGGTTCCCTCCTGGCCAGAGTTGAGTTCTGCTGCTGGAGTGGCAGCCTGAGATGAAAGTAAGGTGACTGGGATTTTACTTCACAGCTCAAGGGTTTCCCTAAACGCTCACATTTTGTTGGGAGGTTGACACCGCCGCACAGCCTCCCGACCGAGTGGGGCTTCGCGCACAGCGTTCTCCGGGAGGTGTAAATGAAGCAGGAGCTTAAAAACGGACCCTGGTCCGGGTGATATTTTAAACAATTACAGATGGTGCGGGGCTGGTTGTAATGACAGTATCGCCCTAGAAAGGCCCTTGACAGGCTTCCCCGTGCAATGATTAATTACCGCGAGCTGTCTCTGGGCATTCCAGTTTCCTCCCGCGCGGCTCACAGCGCCAGTCCGAGCTGCAGCTCTTATTACACTGCACAGCACAGGAAATGTCTTCTCGCTGCCCTGCCCAAGGACCACTCACGGCCCGGAGAGTTGCTCAAGCAGGTCTCCCTCTGACAGGTTGGATGTGGGGAGGACTGGCACGGGGACCCCGGAGGCGCTGCGGACAACGGGGCGCCCTCTTCTTCGCACTCTCCGTGGACAGCGATTCAGCCGCCAGTGGCCGTCACATAGGCGGGCCCTACCCTGAGCAGAGGAGCTGCCCACACGGACCGGCTGCGGGAACACAGGGTCATCTCTCCGTCTAGCGGTTTCCGCCTGGCCCCACGCCTGGCTCCATGCCAGGAGCACTGACCACTCAGTGGCCGCGGGCTCGTGCCGGGAGCCTGGGGAGATGCTGCTTTCCTTCCCACACCAACTGGCATTTTCTCCCTTTGCCACGAGGCCTCAGCACCTCTCCAGCCTGTTCCCGCATGCAGCGCCGGGTCAGGGGTCCCAGCGGGGTCCCCACGAGTCACAGCTGGACGTCAACTGCCACAGGCCAACGGGGGCCAGCCGGCATCTCTGTCTGGTGGAAGTCACTGTGATGCTCTTTACACCTCCGTGAACAGAGCCCTCAGACAAGTGTAGCCTCCCAGGCAGGTTGCTTTACTTGCATTAGTGTTCAGAGTCTTAGGAACACTTACAAAGTATCCAGATGCCCCATGCCTGGACTCTGCGGGGAGTCGTGGTCCCAAGGGGACTGTGATGCTGTCAGCAAGCAGGCCAGACCAGACGCCACCTGAGGCGTGGGAAGCACGCTGAGAATGGCCACCGGGCTGAGCGGGAGCGCTGGAAACACGGCCCTTGCAAGGGCACGGCTGGCTTGCAGAGCGTGCGGACTGGGAACAGCCCACAAACCACCTTTGCTGTCCCAGCTGAACACCGCTGACCGCCAGGCCGGTGGAAGCTAAGTGGGAAAGAGGCGAAGCTTGAGTCTGGACCTGGCTCAGGGCCTTGGGTCTCACGTGTTGGGGTCTCTCTCCTACCTCCTTCTGCACCAGTGGCCTCCTGGGTCCCACACTCTCCCCCCTCTCCCCCTGACGCGCCCCTGCAGTGTTCCCTGCATTGTCCTGCAGCCCCAGGCTGGCTTCCTTCATGTAGCGGAGCGAGAGCAAAATGGCAGACTCTGGCGGGCCAGGCGCCCTGGGACACCCACTCTGGTGCACTGTCCGGGCTCAGTGGTCCACAGCTTTAGTTCTGTGTGGGGGTCCAAGGCCAAGCTGTACAGTCCACGCTGACCAACACATCTGTGGGACAGAGCGCCTCGAGCAGGTGCCCGCATGGTGGGATTGGGCGGGCTGCCAGCCTGGAGATCAGCAGTGAGCTCTCTCACCCCGGGGCAAGCCGCGGAGACAAGCAAGGAGGCTGCTGTGCTGACCGGCCAGGGACAGCGGCCCAAACCGGCCTCTCCCGGTGCCACCAGCTCTGCGGAGGGCAGCCACCCACACGAGTGAAGACCCCGTCCCGGGACCGCAAACCCAGGGCCGTCCGTGGAGGGCGGTCAGTAGGACAGCTGACCCATATCCAGGACACGAGGCTCAGGAAGACCCCGACTGATGGGGAGGGCACTCGATCCTATCTGATCGGTGCCCCCACAAATCGATAAGGACGATCAACCAGAGAAATGTGGGCGCCCGAATAGCCAAAAACATGAGAACAAAGACATTCCACTTTGCTTGTCAGGGAAATGCAACTCACAGTAATTTCCAGATACGCAGATCGGCCGAGCCCGGTGGGTGGCAGGGTACTGGAGAGCTATGGGGCGGGGGAGGAGGGTCCGGACCGCCCCGTGGCCGGCCCCCCAGGGAGGGTGCGAGGGGCTGAGGGCACAGACACCCTGCCGGAGCCCTCCTGGGACAGCCGGGGCCCCGCGCCCGCTCCGTCTCTGAGCAAGGACTTGGGCTCATCCACCGAGTTTGAACGATAATGCAAGGTGACAGCGACACACAGTCCGTGGTGGCGGCCAGCGGACGCAGCCCCTCCGTCTAGACTGCTTCAGACACTGGGGAGTCTACACTTCTATTATTTTGAGGAAACGCACTCCGTCGTGAAGAAAGTCTTTTTTGATCAAATTCTAACGTCAAACTCTCCGTGGCTCTTTGGTTTCGAACAGCGAGAGTCCTGTTTCCTCTCCCTGACAATTAGCGTGCAGACGTTCACATCGGGGTCCCAGGCGCCCCCGGGCAGCGGCCGACTCCACCGCGGGCAGGAAACTAAGGCTGTGGCCCAGCCCTGCCAGGGCGGTGCGGACGCGGCTCCTCCCGGCCACCTCGCCTCTCAGAGACGCGCCTCTGTCCCCGACCCCTCTCTGGGATGAAGGTCATGTCCGGCCCGCGGGGCCACCCCGTCAGGAAGCTGACATGCATGCTCGCCCCCTGGGCCTCCGGCAAGAAGCATTCCACAGCCCTGGAAAGAAAACAGGCATTTTCTTGGCCCGTCTCCTGCACTTCACCGCGCAGGATGACCGGATCTGACCGAATCTTGTGATTTCATCTGGTTTTTGCAGCTTCGTTTTATTGTCCTTAAGTGAGGTGGGGAAGGGAAACTCACACTAATGGGTTGCAGATTACAGACCCCTGTCCCCTTCCCGGCCCCGCGTGTGGGAGGAGACGGCTCCGGCCGCTAGCACGTGTGCGTGGGGAGGCCGAGTCACAGACTCAGGGTCGCTACCTGCGCCCCCACGCACGGGACGTGACGGTCCCGAGACGGCTCGGAACCCCGGTCGGGGGCTCCTTTGGCCACACGTGTCCCTTCTGTTCCCAGTGCTCCGTGGTGTTGGGACAACGGCCTAGGTGACCAGATGCTCCCAGCGAGATTTTCAGGAACTAGAGGTAACTCACACTTGCATGAGCCGGAAACGCCCGGGGGACACAGGGCACTCAGCTGGGGAGAAGGAGCGTGTAAGGCACACGGCACCGCAGGGCGAGCACCCTCGCTGCACAGCAAATGTTCTGATAGGAAAGTGAGCGAAGCGCATGTGCAGGCAGTCTACCAGGAGGAGATCAGCTTCCGTGGGACACGTGAGGGATCGGCTACCCACCAGCAACCGGATTTCACTTTCTGTCCATTGAAAAGGAGAGCATTTTCTGCCTGTTGGTTCAGCGGAGATTCAAGCGACGATCTTACCTGTTCTGGTGAAGTGTTTGCTCCCCTTGGGGAGAGCGAGAACTGCTGCAAGCTCTCCGGAGAGAAATTTGGCAACATTCCTCCAAAGCCTTAAGCTGTGCATCCCCACCAATGACTCCATTTCTAGTAACTCCCCCCGAAATGACCGCACAAATGCGCACAGGTTCTTACTCTAGGAGAGTCATCTCAGCAATGTTTTAATAGTAACAAGTTAGAAATAACTTGGCCATCCAGAAATAGGTGTTGGGTAAATAAAGTATATTCTAACAGAATTCCATGCCTTCAAAAATAACAGATCTTAACCTTCGGACGTGGAGATGTGTTCTTAATTTATAGCTACATCAAAAGCTGCAAAGTAGTCCTATCTCATTAATAAAATTTGTGACTATAGGGAGAAGCAAAACAAAAATTCTGAAGGAAACGTGGTGTGATCCGGGGCTTTACATAGATTATCTGTGGGATATTTCTTTTTTTATATATGTTTCTGTGTTTGCTGACATTTTTCATGTGTGATGGATATTAATTACTTTCATAATTAGGAAAAATGGTTACTTCGGTCTTACAAAACACAGGCTGCCCATCTGTAGCTGATGAGCCCTTGGCAATGACCCGCAACCCTATCTCCTGCTCAACACAGCCCTTCCTGCTTTCCTCGAGAGCCGTTCACAGTAAGGCCCTGGCATCTCCTCCCTTCCTGCTGAAGCATCCCGGCTGCGTGCATTCCCATCACCTCGCGCGAATTCTACCTGTGAGCGGCTACTTACGGATACAAACCTTCTTTCTCTGGTTTTCTTCAATGTTTGTTTTGTTCTGCAAGGTGGAATGTATTTTATCTTTCTTTTAAAGGGTAATGATACAGTCCACGTTGGGGTAATAAATCCTTTTTGAGTGTCCATTCTTAAAAAGCCACAAGATGTTTCTATAAATATCCAAAATTCTTCATTTCCTTTCAAAAATTTTCTTTATAAATGTTTTCAATCGCAAGTCTTTCTAAGCGTCGTAAGGCCACCCTGTGTACTCGATACTAGCCTCGTTTATCCTGGCGGCTATGGTTTTCTGAGAAACACACGGGGGGACAATGCCCACGGGTTTCTGACTTTACCAAATCAAAGTTTGTTTTCCGCCAATGTTTGAAAGGTTGTCCCTGTGTTTCAGGACCCAGGCTGGGGTCCCGTGTTGCATTCAGTGTTCACGCCTGCTGTGGGTTGAACTGTGTCCCTCCAAATTCGACCTGTTGAAATCCTAATTCCCAGCCCGTCCCAATGTGACCGTGTTTGGAGACAGAGTCTTTACGAAGGTCATCGTGTTGCGGTGAGGCCATCGGGAGACACCTGGGCCGACAGGATGTGGCGTATCAGAGTAGGAACCGAGAACAGATGAGGGGACCCCAGACATGTGTGTGCAGGGAGGGAAGACCACACAGGGCCATAGCGGGAAGGTGGCCATCTGTGTGCCCCAGAGACCGGCCTCGAGAAACCCAGCCTGCCCACCTGGATCCTGGACTTCTGGCCTCTAGGACTGGGAGAAAACAAATGTCTGTTGTCGAAGTCCCCGGCTTGAGGTACTTTGTTCTGGCAGCCGGAGCAGAAAATAGGCCTTTCACGTTCTCGATGTATCCAAAGTGTCCCAGTTCATTATTTGTAGAATAAATTGCGTTTGTTCTCCTATGTTCTCAGGGTTAGAATGATGTTGTGAACTTCTGGCAAGAGTCCCCTAGAAAAGAGCCCGTGTCCTCCTCAGGGTGTTGCGGTGACGACCTCGTAGTCTGCCCAGCCTCTCGGCTTCTGCGGTTGCAGGGCTCCCCCGAACCCTCAGGTGTGACACCTGTGTGACGGCCCTGCCAGGTGCTCATGGCGGCAGAAGCCCATGCCAGGTGAGCAGGGCTCTCAGAACCGTCTGTGTGACTTTTCTGTAAGTCTAATATTGGGCCAAAACAAGTGAAATACAAAACAAAACAGTAGAACTCTATTTATCAGAGAGCTCATGGACGTTTTCTGAAAAAAAAAAAAAAAATGGATGATTCTCTCAAAAATGCTTGTCAACACAGACATCTCCAAATCCAGGCGGTAAGATGGATGGAGGGACGGCGTGACGGGGCATTCTAGAACAGGGAGGGGCCGGCAAGCAGGCCCTTGAGGAGAGCGACACCGACGGAGGGGCCCGAAGCAGTTTGGGAGACTGGTCTTCGCTCCTCTGGGCCTGGGGACCTGAGCCCGAACAGCCACAAGCTGGATGAAGACGCTGTCGGGTGGAGGACTTGGGGACAGTCCGTCCAAGTGCTGGGTCGGGAGACGGTGTTTAGCATGGCCGCCGGTGTGTGAGACCTCTGAGGAAATCCAGCACCCGCGGTGGGACTCGGGCCCTTCTTGCTCTTCAAGCGTCACAAACAGAAGGCCAAGGCCAAGGCACCAGCAGCGGCCGGATTCCTGAGCTGCGGTGGCTCCAGGCCTCATGCCCACTCGTGGGAGCCGGGGTGCCTCCTGGCAGACGGAGGTTGTGGCTCTCCAGGAGTCGTGGGTCCTGGCGGTTCCTTGAGCGTTGCCCTCCGAGTCGGGGCAGGGAGGTCAGAGACCCTGGCTGTGCAAGGGTGCCGGGACCCGGCTTGTAAAACAGCAAAGCGGTAAACACAGCTTCTCTTCAGGAACAGAGCAATAGGGCAGGAGAGACCAGGATGCAACGGAGCTCCCTTCTGAGTGCAGCGAGGACAGTGGGGTTTAGAGCCGAGGAGCAAGGTGGGGGCAGTGGATGGAACATCCTCCCAGGAGACATCGAGGACAGGCACGTCTCCTAAGCCCACTGGGCAGGGCTCCCGCTAATCCAGGCTCTGCGGAGTGTAGCCTGCCTGAAGCTTGCTGCGGGAGAGGTCTCCATCCGGGCTGAGACCCAGAGAGGGAACAAAAAGGGTTATCACCTCCCGAAATCTCTCCTCCCTCCATCAGGGGCCTCTGGCTGCGACAGCTTTAGAGGAGGCTGGGGGGGCTGATGTTGCCAGAAGGACCCAAGACTCTCAGAAGGACCAGAAGAGCAGAGATGGCCTTGCCGGGGACAGTTGCCAACCCCGACAAAGGTGACCCTCTGGTCTCCATCCCACTCACCACCTGGATTTAACATTTGACTAAATCCTAAATCGCCTTTGAGAGTCAGAGGCCCCGAGGCTCCGAGAGGTCCGGTCCCGTCTGCATCTGTGCCTGGAGACCACAGTGAACACGTTATCCCTGCAATGGCAATCAGCCAATTTAAAGTTTTGTTTAACTACTTTGGTATTCAATTATTTTCTTTGCTTTTCTAATGAAGGAGGAAAGAAGTTCATATCTCCCCAATGATCTTGGCCATAGAAAGGCATTAAATATATATGGGGGCTGGGGGTCAGAAGGAGAGGACAAAGACAGCAGCGGCCCACGGCCAGTGAGAGCAGGGCGCACTGTTGACTCAGCGGAGGAGGGAAGGCAACAGGCCCTCTTCTCTCTGAGCCCTCCACGTTGTCATCTTTTACTTAGAGAATTCTATATTTAATTATTTATGATACTACCCATGACTCACCCACTGCCGAAATTGTCCTCACACTTCAGGGACCGTGAGACTACGCATAAGGCTGATGTCAGAGGCCTCCACCTGGGGGCAGAGAGCGAAGTATTTTCAAAAAGGCTTCATTTCACCCCGGCCAGAATGCCTTTGACACTCCCCTTCCGGTACCCCACTTCTCCCGATCCCAGATACCCCAAGTCTCGACTGGACAATAGGTCCACTTCGGCTAGAGTTAAGAACGGGACTGGTGCTATCTTTCTCATTTATAAGAACCAGAAAGATAAAAAATTAGCAGAACAAATAAAAAATGTGTCATAGTGTCAGTTCTGGAAGGGACAGAAAATACAACATATGCAGGTTATAAAAGGTCTTATTTGAGTTGAGGTTTTCCTGACAAAACTCAACCTACAGCGTTTCTGGCTATTAGGTGCCCACCCGGGGAAATCTGATTTCCCAGAGATTAGGCAGAAAGTGAGACCAGGTTCTAAATATGTACTCAAAAGATGACATCACAGGCTGTCTTAAATTCTCAGCCTCTTTCAAATCACATTTTGAAATACTGCAACGTAATATTTATTTAATTTGCACAAACTCCAAGCCTAGGATGCTAGACATATAGACAATACGGTTGCTCTCCACAATCACTGGCAGCACGTTGAGATGGACGGAGCAGGAGAAGCACAGTGAAGTGCGGACCGCTTAGATTCCCACAACGACGTCGTGACAGCGGACATTTTTCAGCACTTCCTCCCTATTAGGCACGTTGCTAGATGACTTCTATATACTAGATCGTCACTTTAAATCTTTACGGTGGCACTGAGACTTACTATTTCAACCTGCAGACTCGTCCTTTTAAAGGCAGGGGAAGCAGGACTTCATCTCCTCCTGGTTGTTTCCCCGAGGGTGTGAGCCTCCTGCTCCTTCTCCCCACCCCGGACTACTCATCCTGGAGGGAGGGTAGGAGTAACCAGCGGCTGGGTCTGGGAGGGGCAAACTGCTCTGCCCGTGCTCTCCCTCCTCCTCCTTCCTGAACTGCAGAGCGACTGGGTGTTTTGTCTCTGGCCCACCTGTTCTGGAATCCGCACCACACATGAGGCACGTGGTGAATTTGTCTATTCTTAGGACGAAGCCTTGGTAAACCCCTTTGGTTGATGATCCAGTGCCCCTGGTCTAACCACCTTCATCAGAAACAGAAGCAATATTTTGCTGGCATCCCCTTTCTTATTTCTTAAATGGTTTTGAGAATGGGAGAGAAAAAGTGGGTGCCCATGCACTGACCTATTAGAACTCCAACAGACGGCTGTCCCACAAGAGAGGGGGGTGTTGGGGTGGCAGCAGCCCATAGAGGACAGTACACTCACCTCCCAGAAAGGCCAGAGTATCGAGGGTGCAGAGCTGATGCCATCTATCCTGGCTCCCTCATTACATCCCTCAAGAAGACTCCAGGAATCTGATTCAATTATCCCGACCATCTTTGATTGTTCCCGAATATCTTGTTCTTTTTCATAAATTCCAAAGTCTGGGTGAGTTTAGGGTAACCTATTAGATTGTCTTCCTTCAGTTGGACCACTCTGAAATCAGACCAGCGGATACGTTTGTGCAGACCTCGGACAAAGGGTGCCCCGGCTTTCCCCATAATCTCTCCTAGGGTCTCCACCTGAGTCCACAGAATAGGAAAACTACCTGGTCTTGCCATTTCCCCAGCTGGTGTCCATGTATCTGTCCCCAGACCCCATCCTGCAACCTTCTTTTTGTCACAGCTCTGCCATAAGCATGAAGAAACCTAATGCTGTGTCTTGGTCACCAACCAATTCGATGTCCAACCAAGTTTGCCATTCCAAGCAAAAACATGTATTCCGGGCCTGTCATGTCCCATCCAGCCCCCATCAAACTAGCCGCTCCTGTGTCCCATTCTGATCACGATGCCTATGGGCCCCTGTCAGTTGTTAAACTTTACCTATGGGTGGGGAGTGGCGGTGAGCACACTATTTGCCCCAGCCTCAGTGAGCACACACATCTGAAGTGAGGGAAAGTCCACCCATCCCGGTCTTGGTAGGCCCTCAGCAATCTCGACATTGTCTCATCAACAAAGCCCACAAGATTATGAGAAAGCAATTGTGTTTTCCCCCCAACTGAGTGAGCAGTTTCAATGTTACCTCCATATCGTAGTGCAGCTAGTGAACGTACGTGTCCCCTCGTTTCCAGGGCAGGCTGCTTCTCAGCCTGCAGCCCCTAGAACACAGCTCAGTCTGAGCTACGGAAGGAGGCCTTGAACCCCTGCTCACACCCTCTGTCTCTGATCCCCAAAGAGTTCTGCTCCCTGCCCCCTGCAACTTGCGTTTCCAGGTTCTGTTTGGTTTGTGGGTTAGCGTGGGGTGCATCCGTTACATGAAGACACGATGGTTAAGCCTGGGCCAGTGGGGGGTTATTTTTGTATTTTCAAGCCTTTGCTTGGCTGGTATCACCATAAGATTTCGACTGCCTTCTAGAGCGATGCTGTCAAGCCCACATCGCGTTCTTTCACAGCTCTAACACCCCGTTAAGGATTCAACTACCTCCCAGTTTCCAATCTGTGTTCAGCTCGCTTGCCAAGGAGAGGCATCTGGTAGACCATGCATCTCCAGGGCTTTAACTGAACACCATCACAGTCACTGATCATCTGATTCCCATCATACATAAAATGTACATAAAGCACTTTTCTGTGAAAACTTGGTCTTTCTCAGTCCATCCTACTTAGGAAAGGATTTTCAAAATTATCTGTAATGAAAATCTTCCAAGGAATGCTTGTCTTTTCTTATTTCCTATCATCAATGGAACAAATATCTTTCCCTTTGCATGGAATTCCCCAGTGTGTGTAGTGTTCAGGGACCCAATGTCCCTCCCATAACAGGAGCCAACAAGGATGTTTTTCTTCCTCCTGCTTCCTAGAAGCCAGAGTTTTGGCATGTGACCCTCCCACCCAAGAGCTTGCATTTTTAAGGAAGACCTCAACATCTGCTTGGCACTTTGGGGCTTCTCCACTGGGACTAAGGGAAGGCCTGCCTCTCCGTTTCCTGTCCATAGCTCCTGCTCCTCACTCCCTCTGCCCTGCTCATGTTTCTCTCTGGTCTGCCACTGACCCTGAGCCACCCGTCTCCTCCTTCTGCATCCTTCTTTGCCTAAGCTGGGAGGACTGACCACAAACCCTGGGTGAGAGTCACATGACACAATGCAGTAAATGGAATCCCAATCTGGGTCTCTATCTCCCTATTATCCCATACCTCACCACATGGCATGGGATTACCCGGGGTGGGAAAGCCCATTAGTCAAAATAGACTGTACCTCTGCATATCTTATCGCAAATATTATATAAAACCAACGTGATAGACTTTATAGGACTGACCACATGACATGTCTCATGTTTATTATTGCTTATGAAGGTCTATGTTAACAAACGAAAAGTTCTATTGGAAATTTTTACATTATTTTTCATAAATGTCTACTTGAAAGCTCTTTCTTTTATCTTAACGTGGGACAGAAATGTTCATCTTGAACAACATTATCATCATACTCCAGGGACTTCCCGTGCCTTCTTTGGTGGCTTCAGATCACCAAATTCATTATATATGCCTCAGATGTTTCTACTTGGAAGTTTCTGAAATTTTTCCCTACATTTTGTATGAATGTCATGCTGACTTTTGTCTTAAATTGTTTTAAAGTCTTCCCAATTTGCAATGATCCTGGACACAAGTTAGTATTATTGGGGAGCTGTTCAACACCTGCTGTTTATCTTATCCAATGAGATGCTGATGCCTGATGCCCCCTGCCTGGGGCCTTATAATGTCCTTCCTCTTTTCAGGTCAGGACCAGTAGCCACTTGTCTGTAGGAGACAGGGCATTTCAAGTCCCGGGCTCCGAGCCCACTGTCAGAGCCAGGATGACTGCTGCACTCTGGAGTCTGACCCCAGGCCTGCTGCAGAGCATTCAGACACCATGACAGGAGCTCAGTTTCAAGCAATCTGCCCACAGGAACTTGGACAGGTTTCCTGGTCGTGTCTTTCTTCATGGATGCCCCTGCGGGAGCCTGCTACAAATGATCCCATCAAACTCATAGGTGCTGGGATTTCCAGATTGAAGACTCCCTGGTTGTAAGGAAAATATACATGATTAACCTCAAGCTCTCGTGCTGCTAGTAAATGCTCAGAGAGGCTGAGAGGCAGCCTGACGATGGCAAAAAGCAGCTAAGGATTGGGGAAATACAAACCAAACCCACAGGAGATGCCACCTCACACTGATCAGAATGACTCAAACTAACAAGTTAGGAAACGACAGGTGTTGGTGAGGATGCGGAGAAAGGGGAACCCTCCTACACAGTTGGTGGGAATGCAAGCTGGTGCAGCCACTCTGGAAAGCAGCATGGAGGCTCCTCAAAGAGTTGAAAATAGAGCTACCTTACCACCCAGCAACTACATTACTAGGAATTATTAGGAATTTTCCCATGTAGTGAAAAGAAGGGACACGTGTACCCCAGTGTTCATAGCAACAGTGTCCACAATACCCACACTATGGAAAGAGCCCAGATGTCCATCAACAGATGATGGATAAAGAAGATGTGGTCCATATATACAATGGAATATTACTCAGCCATCAAAAAGAATGAAATCCTGCCATTTGCAACAAGGTGGATGGAACTAGAGGGTATTATGCTGAGTGAAATAAGTCAATCAGAGAATAATAATTTCACTCTTCTGTGAAATTTAAGAAACAAAACATGAACACAAGAGCAGGGAAGGAGAAATAAAATAAGGTAAAAACAGAGAGGGAGACAAACCATAAGAGGTTTTTAACTCTAGGAAACACACTGAGGACTGCTGG
>RCUC01101889.1:0-31117 GCA_003697995.1 Taxidea taxus jeffersonii
TTACAGACTTCTTGTCCCATGCTGCTTTCAGGATTTTCTCTTTGTCACTAAGACTTGTAAATTTTACTATTAGATGGCGGGGTGTGGACCGATTCCTATTGATTTTGAGGGGTGTTCTCTGCACCCCCTGGATTTTGATGCTTGTTCCCCTTGCTATATTAGGGAAATTCTCTAAATAATCCTCTCCAGTATACCTTCTGCTCCTATTTCTCTTTCTTCTTCTTCTGGAATCCCAATTATTCTAATGTTGTTTCATCTTATGGCATCACTTATCTCTCGAATTCTCCCCTCGTGGTCCAGTAGTTGTTTGTCTCTCTTTTGCTCAGCTTCTTTATTCTCTGTCATTTGGTCTTCTATATCACTAATTCTGTCTTCTGCCTCATTTATCCTAGCAGTAAGAGCCTCCATTTTTGATTGCACCTCATTAATAGTTTTTTTTTTTAATTTCAACTTGATTAGACTTTAGTTCTTTTATTTCTCCAGAAAGGGCTTTTATTTCTCCTGACAGGTTTTCTCTAATGTCTTCCATGCCTTTTTTGAGCCCGGCTAGAACCTTGAGAATCGTCGTCCTGAATTCCAGATCTGACATATTACCAATGTCTGTATTGATTAGATCCCTAGCCTTCGGTACTGCCTCCTGTTCTTTTTGTTGTTGTTGTTGTTGTGAGTTTTTCCGCCTTGTCATTTTGTCCAGATAAGAATCCGCTGTTCTCCTTGTTAAGTGAACTTGGTCTTGGCTGGATTTCTTGTTGATCTTCTGGTGCAGGGGCCTATTGTAGTGATTCTCAAGTGTCTATGCCCCAGGCGGAATTGCACTGCCCTTACCAGGGGCCGGGCTAAATAGTCCTCTCATGTTCGCTTTCGGGAGCTTTTGTTCCCTGAATGCTTTCCGTAGAGTTTCGGAGGACCGGAATGAAAATGGTGGCCTCCCAATCTCCGGTTTAGAGGAGCCGAGAGCTAGGGGCCCCAGTCTTCAGTGCGCCTTCAGAGAAAAGCGTTTAATCACTCCCGTCTCCCCAGCCTCCAGCCGCCCTTGGAGAAAATTGTGCGTAATCAGTCCCATCTCACTGGCTTCTGGGAGCGCTCCGAGCTCACCCAGCCTGTGAACAAGCATCTCTGTCTCTGGCAGAGTCCCACCTGGAGTCTCCGAATCCCGTAGATCCCTGAGCTCTCCCAGGTCAGAGTCTCCCCGGATCTTGTGGGGACCCCTCGCACAGAGCACCGGCCCGTGTCACAGAGCACCGGCCCATGTCATAGACCACGACTCTAGGAAACCTTGGCTCTGTCTCTGCAGCCGGCTTCCCCGCTCTAATACCTGTGCACTCTGCGACACTCAGACACCCCCGATCCTTCTGTGACCCCGGTGGACTTGAGTCCACGCTGTCCCCATGAGGTCTTCACCCCAGTTTAGCCTCTGGAGCGATGTCCCTCTGTGGAGCAGACTTTTAAAAGTCCTGATTTTGTGCTCCACCACTTGCCGGGAGCCAGTCCCTCCCCCTGGGGTCTATCTTCCCATTGCGTTGGATTCACTTCTCCGCTGGTCCTACCTTTCAGAAAGTGGTCGATTTTCTGTTTCTAGAATTGTTGTTTTTCTTCTCTTTGATCTCCTGTTGAATTCATAGGTGTTTGGAATGGTTTGATAGGCTATCTAGCTGATCTCCTGCTGCCTGATGTTGTCTCAGCCTGCTACTTCTCCACCATCTTGACTCCTCCCCGATTTTTTTTTTTTAATTTCTAACAAATGAGTTGATAATGTAAGTTGGTAGGGAGAATAAAAAAAAAAAAAGAAAGTGGTGCGAACTTGCTTAGGCTGGAGACTAGATCAATCCCGGTTCTAGATTTAGGGTGTATTTTGATCTATTAGAAGGAGTTTTACCCCAAATTTTTTAGAAGAAAAAAACCCTATGTGTATATAAAGAATAAAGTTAGATACAATGAAGGATAAAATATGAGTATAATAATAAAGGTTCAAAAAAGTTTTTTTAAGAAAGTTATTAAGATAAACTAGTTAAAAGATATTAAAAGATGAAAGGGTAAAAGTTAAAAAAATAGCAGAAGAGAAAAAAATTTAAAAAATTAATTAACTTTGCAAGACTAAAGATTCATGGTGGAGACAGCCATGAATTCCATGCTTTGCTTTCTCCTCCTCTGGAATTCCGCTGTTCTCCTTGGTAAGTGAACTTGGTCTTGGCTGGATTTCTTGTTGATCTTCTGGGGGAGGGGCCTGTTGTAGTGATTTTCAAGTGTCTCTGCCCCAGGTGGAATTGCACCGCCCTTACCAGGGGCCAGGATAAGTAATCCTCTTGGGTTCGCTTTCGGGAGTTTTTGTTCCCTGAACACTTTCCGTAGAGTTCAGGAGGACGGGAATGAATATGGCAGCCTCCCAATCTCTAGCCCAGAGGAGCAGAGAGTGTGGGGCCCCACTCTTCAGTGTGCCTTCAGAGAAAAGCGCTCAATCACTCCCGTCTCCTCGGCTTCCAGCTGCACTTGGAGAAAAACACTTAATCACTCCCATCTCACTGGCCTCCAGTTGCGCTCCAAGCTCACGCAGTCTGTGACCAAGCATCTCTGTCTCTGGCCCAGAGCCCCACCTGGCGTCTCTGAACCCTGCAGATCCATGAGTCTCCCCGGATCTTGTGGAGACCCCATGCACAGAGCACTGGCCTGTGTCATGGATTACAGTTCAAGGTAACCCTGAGTTGAGAGCTCACTCCTTGGCTCTGTCTCTGCAGCCGGCTTCCCTGTTCTAATACCTGTGAGCTCTGGGACACTCAGACTCCCCCGATCCTTCTGTGACCCCGTGGGACCTGAGGTCACTCTGTCCCCGCAAGGTCTACACCCCGGTTTAGCCTCTGTAGCAATGTCCCTCCGTGGAGCAGACTTTTAAAAGTCCTGATTTTGTGCTGCATTGCTCCGTCATTTGCAGGGAGCCGGCCCCTCCCTCCATGGTCTATATTCCCATCGCTTTGGATTCACTTCTCCGCTGGTCCTACCTTTCAGGAAGTGGTTGATTTTCTGTTTCTAGAATTGTTGCTCTTCTTCTCTTCAATCTCCTTTTGGATTTGTAGGTATTTGGAATGGTTTGCTAAGCTATCTAGCTGATCTCCTGCTGCTTGATGTCATCTCAGCCTGCTACTTCTCTGCCATCTTGACTCCTAGCCCCAGCTCATCCTAATTGTTATCCTAAAGCAATGAAGGCCCCATGTTAGTAGATTGCCTAATTTTTGGATTGCTGAAAATTAGGATATTTATGTAAGACCTCTTGATTTTGAATTTTTTTAAATGTAAGATCTTTTAATTTCAAAATTTGTGATTAATTTTGATAGGTTTGATAGTTTATAGAACAAATAAATCACAGTACACTCCATATTTAACTGCCTGTTTTCCAACGTCAATCCATTCATAAAATACATAAAATTTAGATTTTTTTTAAAAAAATTATGAGACAAAGACTTAAAATAAATATTCTGCTAGTGGCCAAAATATTTATTTGGTAGTTGAAAACTTTCCCTATATTAAAAGCTACAAGCTATCTTACCAAATCAAATTTTACCATGTGCTTTTTCTGATAACAACAACAACAAAAATACCTAAGTTATTTAGGGGGAAAAAGTTTCACATTTCACAGTTTTTAGATAATTAGCAACATGATTTGAATTTGTAAATAATTTAGATAAATAAGGTATAACTTTTTTAGAAAAGAATTAGAGGCTGATATTATTCCCCTCACTTCCCCCTACACACACGCACACACACACACACACACACACACACACACATGTATGAACTCTTGCACTTGTATTCCATTAAATAATTCTAGTTTTCACAATTTTTTTTTAATTTCCCTTCAGGAATACACACTTTCAAATCCAACTGGGAAATGAAATTGTATATTGGCAATTTATAGAGAATATAAAATACTTGCTGGGATGCCTGGGTGGCTCAGTCAGTTAAGTGTCTGTCTTTGGCTCCAATCATGATTCCACAGTTCTGGGATCAAGTCCCACATTGTGCTACTTGTTCAGTGGGGATCCTGCTTCTCCCTCTGCCTGTCACTTTCCCTGCTTGTGAGCTTTCTGACTCTGTCAAATAAATAAAATAAGATATTTTTAAAAATATTTGCTTATAAAGAAGATATGAAAAATTATCATTGAACATGTACAGAAAAAAAAGATTGGTCACATTTCAGCAGTTGCTTTTTCCTATTGAGGTGGGTTTTGTTAGTTTCACTTCTTTATTTACTCTAATTAGGACTATTTAATTTTCTCTCCTACTCAAAAGAAAATATACAGCATTGTGATTACTTTGATTGTGATTACTTGAAATACAATAGAGCATTGTGATTACTTGAAATACAATAGAGTAATCAGATAGAAAAGGTGCAAAAGGATTTTTATAGAACTCTCACTTGGTCATGTGAATGTGTTCAAGGTTCCTTTGCATTGGCTAAACTCCAACCACTGCAGGAGCATTTGTTACTAACCAGGTTTATCTATTCTTTGAATTCAAATTGCATTAACAGAATACAAATGTGTTGGATTTTTAGCACACACACACACACACACACATATAATAACACACATATATGTACATATACATGTATATGTGTATATACATATATGTGTCATTTACATATAATAACACACACATATGTATATACATATGTATATGCATGTATATATACATATGTGTGTGTTATTATATATACATATAAATAGCATATATGTATATACATATATGCTATTTTTTTCCTACTGGACAGTAAATGCTACTAAACATGTCAAAATAACAATTTTAGAATATAATTTGAAAGAATGAAAAGCTTTTGATATATACTGTTCCATTTTTGTACTAAGTTAAAAGAATGGAAATGATGAAGTTTTGCACAGTTCTCAGTATGTCACACCCAGTACTGCACACTTGAAATGTGATCTTTGTTTCAGCTTGGCCACCCAGAGAAGTAGATATAAAGTGAGTGGTATTTAACAGAGACACTTTCAGACAAAGATATTTGCAAACAAATCCATGAAAGTGTCTATATTCCAAAGGTTTGACTTGCTTTGTATTTGTGTTTGGGGTAACAAAACAGGGTAAGGCACATAGGTTCTGTCAGAGGTTTGATGGAATTGATGAAAGTGGTTTGTTCAGACATATTCCCCATACAAGAACATAAGTAGCCAAATTATTTTTAAAGAAAAAAATAATCTTGAGTTGCATTTGTGATGGCAATCTCCAAATCTGCTCATTAGCCAGTAACTCATATTTTCACCCCCATCTAGAACTCTGTATTTTTTCTGCAAATTATTGCATATAAATTTCATCAATATTCTTAGAGGGAAGATTAACATACCTCAGAAAATGCAACTTACAGTTTTGCAATAATGGGAAGAAAATAAAATAGATCTTTGGACTCTTGTTTTTTGACATGATCGTGTTATCTTTGCTAAAGTAATGGCATATTCCCAGGTTTTGCAAGTACTTAATTTTATGGAAACAATTCTCAAACCTAATTTATACCAAGATAAATGTAGATTTTTCATATTTTCCTTATGATTATTGAGATACTGAAGCAAGGAACTTTCCATGACCAGAGCCAATCTTAATCCAAATATATCACTAAAGCATGCTGGTTTTGCCTGAAAGTCAAAGTCACCTAAATCAAGTCTTCACACTTGGATATTACTTTTTTTTTTTAATAAGCTTTATTTTTAGGCCAGTTTTAGATCCATAGCAAAACTACTTAGCACAAACGTACAAGGAGTTGCCATATACCTCCTGTCTCCACACACACAACTGTGCTCACTAACAACATATGGTACATGTGTTATAATTGATGAACCTACATTGACACACCATTATTCCATACATCAAAATCCATATTTTACATTAAGTCTCACTCTTGGTGCTGTGCATTCTATATACAGATATATAATGACACTTACCATTTTGGCTTCCTACAGAATAGTTTCACTGTCTTGCCTAAATCTTGCCTAATACAAATCCTTTGTGTTTTGCCTAGTCACATTTCCCTTCTCCCTAAGCCCAGGCAACCACTGATCTTTTTATTATCTCCATAATTTTGTCTTTTCCAGAATGCCATATAGTTGGAATCATACACTACGTAGATTTTTCAGATGTCTTGCCTACACTTAAGATGCAATTTAAATTTTATCCATGGCTTTTGATGGCATATTAACATATTTTTATATGTTTCATAGTTTTAGCTATGAATAATATTTTCTTTAAAAATTTTATTTATTTATTTGTCAAAGAGAGAAAGAGCAACAGGCAGAGGGAGAAGCAGGCTTCCTGCTGGGCACGGAGCCCAATGTGGCACTCCATCCCAGGAACCTGGGTTCACAACCTGAGCTGAAGACAGAAGTGTCTAGTGACACTTAACTGAGTGAGCCAGCCAGGTGCTCTGAATAATATTCTTTTATCTATATTGACCCTGTTTCTTTTATCTTCACTCACTCAGAAATATATCTCTCTCTCTCTCTCTCTCTCTCTCTCTCTCTCTCTCTCTCTTTAGATTTGTTCATTTATTTGTCAGAGAAAAAGAAAAAGAGAGAGAAAGCATTCAGAAGCAGGGGTAACGGCAGGCAGAGGGAGAAGCAGAATCCCTGCTGAGCAGGGATTCCCAATGCAGAACTCAATCCCAGGACCCTGGGATCATGACCTGAGTGGAAAACAGACGCTTAACTGACTGAGCCACCCAGGCGTCCCCTGAAATGTGTCTTAGTTGCTTCTAAGTTTTGGCAGCTGTGACTACATCTGCTATAAACATCTGTGTGCATGCTTATGGGTGAATTTGTTTTCAATTGATTTGAATAAATACCAAGGAATGTGATTGCTGGATCACATAGCAAGAGTATGTTTAGTTTTATAAGAAACTGCCAAATTTTCTTCTAATGTGGCTGTACCATTTCACGTTCTCACCAGCAAGGAATGAGAGTTCTTGTTCCTTCCCATCATTGTCAGCATTTGGTGTGGCCAGTGTTTAGGGTTTTGGCCATTCTAGTAGGTGTGCAGTGGCATCTTCTTTTTGTTTTAAATTTGTAATCTTCTAGTGACAAATAAGGTTGAACTTCTTTTCAGATGTTTATTTTTCCATCTATATATCTTTTTTTGGTGTCACACCTATTCAGATCTTTGAACCATTTTTTAATTGGGCTGTTCATTCTCCTATTGTGTTTTAAGTGCTCTTTGCAAATTTTGAATACATTTTTTTTTATCAAATGTGTCTTTTGCAAATATTTTCTTCCAGTCTGTGGCCTATCATTCTCTTGACATTGTCTTTTATAAATCAGAAGATTTTAATTTTAATGAAGCACAGTTTATCAGTTACTTCTTTCATAGGTCATGCCATAGGTGTTTTACCTAAAAAGCTATCACTATACCCAACATCATCTAGGTTTTTTCCCATGTTATGTTTTAAGAATTTTATAGTTTTGTGTTTTACATCCACATCTATGATCCATTTTGAATTAACTTTTGTGAAAGGTGCAAGGTATCTAGATTCATTTTTTTGCATGTGGATGACCAGTTTTTTCATCCTTCACCATTTATTGAAGAGACTATTTTTGTTTCATTGTAATGCCTTTAGTCCTTTGTCAAAGATCAACTGGCTATATTTATGTAGGTCTATTTATGAGCTCTTTATTATATTCTACTCCTCTATTTGCTTATTCTTTCACACATACCCCACTACCTTGATGATTATAGCTTTGTAGTAAGTCTTTAACTTGGGTAGCATCAGACCTCCAACTTTGTTCTTTCATATTGAGTTGACTATTCTTGGTTTTTCACGTCTCCATATAACTTGAGAATTAGTTTGTCAATATCTACAAAATAACTTGCTGGAATTTTTATTAGAACTTCACTAAATCTCTATATCAAGTTGAAAAAAAACTGACATCTTCATAAAATTGAATCTTCTTATCCATGAACATGGGTTATCTCCATTTCTTGATTTCTTTTTTGATGTCTTTCATTAGAGTTTGAAGTTTTCCCCATGTAAATATTTTACACATTTTATTAGACTTATACTTAGGTATTTCATTTTTTTCATTGCTAATATACATGCCAATGTATTTTCTTTTGTTTTTTTTTTGTTTGTTTGTTTTATGCCAATGTATTTTTAATTTCAAATTCCATTTGTTCATCTGGTATATAAGAAAACAACTGACTTTCATTTCAGAAATTGTGTTTTTGTTTGTTTGTTCTGTCAATTTGTTTGCATTTTCTACATAGATGAGCATATCAGCCATAGATAAAATTGTTCCATTTTTTCTTTCTAAATCATACATATTTTATTTTATTTTCTTGTCTTATTATGTTAGCTAGGACTTCTAGTACAATGTTGAAAATGAATGGTGAAAGGGAATGTCTTTGTCTTATTCCTGATATTAGTGGGAAAACTTTAAGTTCTTCACCATTAAATGGAATCAATGTTAGCTATAGATTTTTTCCTAAATGTTCTTTACAAAGTCGAGGATTTTTTTTTCTCTATTTCTAGTTTACTCAGAGCTTTTATCATGAATAAGTGTTGGATTTTGTCAACTGCTTCTCTGCATCTATTGATATGATCATGTGATTCTTCTTTAGGTTGTTGATGTGATAAATTGTGTTATTGCTTTTTGAATGCTAAACCATTCTTATACACCTGGGATTATCCCATTTGGTCATGCATTGCTAGATTTTATTTGCTAATATTTTGTTGAGAATTTTTACACTTATGTTCCTGAGAAGTATTAGTCTGTAGTTTTGGGGTTTTTTGTTTGTTTGTTTGTTTGCTTGTTTGTTTTGTTTTTGTCTTGTAAGATCTTTTGTTATGGTATTAGGGTGATTCTGGCCCCACTGAATGACTTCAAAAGTGTTCTCTCTGTTCCTGTCTTCTGGGATACACTGTAAGAAAGTGGTATAATTTATCCCTTAAATGTTTGGTAGAATTCTTAAGTAAACTTACCTGGGCTTTCTGTTTTAGGATGTTATTAGCTTTTGATTCAATTTATTTAATAAATGTAGATCTACTTAAATTGTCTACTTCTTTTCATGTGAGCTATGACAGATTGTTCATTTCATCTAGGTTATCAAATTTGTGGGCATAGAAGTTGTTAATAATACTCATTTATTATCTTATTAAAATACATGGAGTCTGTAGTAATAGCCTCTCTTTCATTTCTGATATTAGTAACTTGTATGTTAAGATTTTTTCCAATAAGACTGTCTAGAGTCTTATTGAGTTTTTTGTTTGTTTGTTTTAATTTTTTTTCAAAGAACCAGTTTTTGGTTTGGTTGATTTTTTTTTTTTTATTTCCTATTTTCAACTTCATTGATTTCTGCTCTGATTCTTATTCTTTACTGTCTTCTGCTTTGGATTTAATTTGGCGTCCTTTTTTTTTTTTTTTTTTTCCTAGATTACTAAGGTATATCCTAGTTTCCCCTGTTTACATTAGGCTCTGTTAAAACCTCAGCAGATTAAGCTCTGGTGGAATAGTTTTTCCTGAGGGCAGCCCATAATAAGAAGAACAGAAACTTCTATTTTTCTAGTGTATTCCAAAATAGTTTTTCCCCATCTTCCTGCAGGAAACTTAAGGGTAATTTTCTCCAGTATTCACTGTGAGAATCTTGTAGAGCTTTTGGAGGCAAAACTCACAAAACATGGGACCCCTCCGACTGGGTTCCTTTGGAGACTTTAACTTTCAGAGTTGTCCACACTGAGTTTCCAGCAATTCATCAATTACAGTTCAGGTTTTCCTGCCCAGACACTGATTTCTATAGAAGAATGTGCTGGCGGGTTTCTGTTCTGGTAGGCTGTGAGTCTCTCTATCTGCCTGCCTGCCTCTCCAATTTTGTGAGCAGTGGTTTGGTCTTTAACCTCTCTTCTCAGACTGATTAAAGAAGAGGAGTTGATTTTACATTTTGTTCAGCTTTTTACTTGTCATTAAGATGGAATGACAAATCCTAAGCTCCTTATATACCAGACTGGGAATTGGAAACCTGGATATTAGTTTTTGTTTCCATTTTCAAAACTCTTTCAAGTGGAATCTTTGATTGGCTACATTATGCTATACTATGGATTAAGCTTAATATTATAACCATCACTTAGAACCTGAGGAAGATAATTTATAAGAAGGCATAGATTCTCTCCTTACACAGTGAGGATAAACTCTTGAAAATGTGCAATAGGGTGCTTTCAACACCAAGTATCACAGCTTTTATAGAGAAACCTCTTCCAGTCTCCAGAGGTTTTATAAATGATTCACAGATGTAGCTGGTTTGAGAAAACAGATGTGTTCTTGAAGAGTTTGTGCAAATTGAACTTGCATTAATTGAATCTTATTTAGGATTCATTTTAGGAAAGCTAGCAATTTAAAGTAGCCCTTTGGTGAATTCTTTTGTGAAATGAATAACTGTTCCCTAATTTATCTTTTTGCAAATGCAAATTTTCATATGTGGTATTTTCTTAAAGCTACGCATTAATTCTAGGCCTGTGTAGGAAGCATAGCACAGTTGTGGTTCTTGGTAACAATACAACTCATCTTTTCTATAATTAAAGAAAATGCAGTGTATAAATAACTGAATATATTCCATATACACTATTATTTTTGTAAACAGTAGTAGTCTAGAATTTTGAGCTTGAAGAACAGTAGCAATTTGAAGTAAAATAAACTGGCTGTTCAGTCACCATTGTCTAAGACAATGTTAATAATACATATTCAAATGGCACTGAACTGTTAATTCTGATTCTATAGGTCTTGTATAGGCCCATGGATGTGTGTTTTTGACAAACATTCTGCACTGTTAAATGTAATAGTCAGTCGTCACTTGTGGGTATTTCTATTTAAAATAATTAAAATTCAGGGACACCTGGGTGGCTCAGTTGGTTAAGCAGCTGCCTTCGGCTCAGGTCATGATCCCAGCGTCCTGGGATCGAGTCCCACATCGGGCTCCTTGCTCAGCAGTGAGCCTGCTTCTCCCTCTGCCTGCCACTCTGTCTGCCTGTGCTCGCTCTCTCTGTCAAATAAATAAATTTAAAAAAATATTTAAAATAATTAAAATTCAATTCCTTAGTGATAGTAGTCACATTTCAAGTGTTCAATAATCATATGTAGCTAGTGGCTACCATGTTAGATAGCACAGATTATAAATATTTCCATCACCTTGGAATGTTCTATTCAATAGCACTGCAGTAATTTAATAATAGGCAATATTGGAAAACACTAGTTTAATTACAAAAGAACTCTTTACAGAGTCAGGACCTTAAGATTTTAGTCTTTACTAAAGAAATAAGTTTCTGTGGTTTAGTTTATTTGTTGTTACAGGTGCCCTTGAGAACCATTGTGCTAAAAATTAAAAATGCCGTGTCTCTTCCTCAATATCAAATTTTATCATATGGATAATAACTTAATGCTTCTGTTTTATAGGTGTAACTACAAAATAAAGAGAGAGGTTTTTATTGACTACAAATGAAAACCAGTTTTATTATTTTTGAATCACACCTCAAAGACTACATGAACAACTAGATAGTTTCTGAATAGGGTGCAGATGGAATTAATAAATTCCAAGTCAAATAATAAATTTTGGTGGGTAATATTTTCTTAGGGTAAATTTAGTAGAAGACTGGAAATGTGTTATCGGATATCTTTGTTGCATTAAAAGATATAGAACCTCAGAAAGTGTTCAGTATTTATAGCCCAATTGAACTGTGGTTCATAGGCAGAATTGGTATTTTTCTTTCCTTCTAACACAGATAAGTTAAAATATAAAAACCTTTAACTGTTCTGTGTCTCTTTCTCCACATAAAAAATATGAATAATAGCTTTTACTTCATCTGTGTGTTATGAGAATTAAAGAATACATTGAAAACATAACAGTACTACCTACATAAAACAAAGGCTTAATACATTTTAGCCATCACTAACAGTAACATCAACTGTATCTCATCTCACTCATAGCATCTCCTCTCATCATCTTGCCAACTTCATTAGAATTATTCTCATACCTGAGAATAGAACTGGCTTTGCTAACATTTTAATGCTTCTGTCTGCATCATGTTGTTTTAAAATAAATATCATGTTCCACTATGTTATTAGACTCACTCTGAGTGCCTGGGATCTGAGCTATATCTGGCAAGAGAGAGCTGCTTGAAAAGTATGGTTTTGTCCTGTGCTGACCTTCTGCTCTCCAGATCAGTTGGCCTAAATCTTAAGAGAACCTAAGAATTCTGAAGACTCAGGAATGGACCAGACCTTGAGGTTCTGAAGGAATTTACAAGCATTAAAAAAGTAAAACATTTCTGTTTCTATTTCTTCATCTTGGAAAAAATATATTTTAAAGACTACTCTATTTACAGTAAGGATTTAGATATGAAATGAAAAACTCATGTATTTTCCTTCTTTTAATGCAATTTGCTAAGGACATCTGATACGGGAATACAGACTAAATGTCACTTTCCTGATTAAAGTTTTTACCAGATATTTTAGTGTTTCTGACAAGGATTGCATTTTCAATATGGGTATTCTTTTACTTGTTTTCCAAGCCTCCAGCTAGTAGTTGGTCTTGCAGTTAACTGTTATGGTTGTCTTTCCTTGGTTAGGTCAGTAATTCTGACAGGATGTGTATTTTTTTACTCTATAGTAAATTTACACAGCACCATATCTAACTGGAAAGAAGTATCATGTGTTGTTATAGTTTTGACAGGTAAAACTTTGTGAAGGCTCAAGTTCTTCAAATCCAGAGTGGTACAGAGTCCACCATAAGACAACCAGTAAAATAGATTAAAAAACCAATGGAATATAGCCATATAATAGAATAGAATATACTTTAGTCATTTAAGGAGAATCAACCACCCACACAAAATAAATTTAAAGATGAGGTAACTCAAAAGACTATGTTCTGAGTAACCTCACAAGAAACTATTTTATGAGATATATAAAAGACTAGTTTGCTTCAAACATTTCTCATCTTCTATGGAGAAAAACTAAGGGCCTCAGTTTTTCATGTTCCCTGGGAGCCGCCTCCCATTTGCCACTTATGATCCCCTTTCTCACCCATATAACTCTCTGCATGGGTTTTCCCTATTGCTTTTCACGCATCTTTTCTTTTCCCTCACAAAACCCACATTTCATTGCTTGCACTACTAAAAGTATAATGCCTTCTATGTCCCAGCCAATTACTGAGGAAACAAGTCAACTGGGGATGTGATAGGGACACAGTTTTGTGGGTTTTTTTTTTCCTCTACCCCACCACACACTTGTGTTTTACTAGTAATAGCCTAGTTGAAAATCCTTGTTCTTTCTTCTCTGTGAACAAGTTGGAATCATACGTATTTAGCTTTCTAGGATTGTCTGAGGCTGAAATAACATAAAGCACTTTAGAGGGACTTATTTAAAGGGTACTTTTGAAATAAATTCCTAGGCTCAAGACTGAGACACTCCCGCCAAGTATGCCCCGTCAGCAAACCAAAACTTAAATAATTTTTTTTGTCTACGTAAATGCCCCACTTGGCCAGAAGCTCAGTATATTCAGTCAGCCGATCTCCAAGTGCCAAGCCAACCCAATTTGAGACCTTCTCATCCCAAGAAAGTTTGACTATATGGCTCCAGGTGATCATATATATTCTATTTATCTTTTACTCATTCTTTATTCTTTATCTTATAAAATTTTCTTGCCTTCCATTCCATTTTGCTATTCTCCACAAGAGACTATCCATTTCATAAAATGTTAAGGTTTGTTGTATCACCTAAATTGTCTTAATTATTTTTAATAGTAGTCATCAAATAAAGAGCAATTTAAATTGACTATATTACCTGTAATACAGCTATACTGCAGAGATATTGCTGGTTTGGTTCCAAATGACTGCAGTAAAAGGAATATTGTAATAAAGCAAGAAAAATTATTTTTTTTTAGTTTCCTAGTGCATATAAAAGTTATGTTTACACTACACTATAGTCTATGAAGTGTGCAACAGCATTACATATAAAAATGTGCATACCTTATCTTTAAAATATTGCTAAAAATGTTAACCATTATCTGAGCTTTTAGTAAGTCATAATCACTGACCACGGCTAAGTATAACAAATATAATTATGAAAATGTTTGAAATATTATGGGAATTAACAAAATGTGACACAGAAATCTGAAATAAACAAATCTATTGGAAAAATGGCACTGACAGACCTGTCTGACCCAGGGTTGCTATAAACCTACAATTTGTAAAAAATGGAATATCCAGTATTCCCAAACTGGACTTGGGAGAAGAATTACTTGGAAGCTTGTTAATAACACAGATTCTAGAGCCCTATTCCAGAAGCTGAATCTGTAGAGTGGGGCCCCATGAATTTAATTTTCTTTACAGTATCTGAGGTGGACTTGATGAGGGATAGGGAAACATTTGAGAAATTACGGGTGCCTGCCTTCTAGATCCCCTCTCCAAATACTGTGGTGGTAGGAGAAAATCCTGGGCTGATTATTAATACCTTTGGATACTGATACTCCCCTGGGTCAGCACAGATAATTGGGAGTTGATCTATTAACTTTTGAAAATAATCCTAAAAAATAAAGGTCTCCAAGCAAGATAGGAATATGCCATTCTTGTCTAACAAGAGATTTGCTTATACCTAATATGGTTCAACAATGAAAAAAAAAAGAAAAAAAAAAAACACTGTTTAATGCAATAACATTAAAGACCATGGCAACCAGACATCTGATGAAAATAGGTTGCTATTGTTCTTAACCAAATTCATATTGCTTTTACCCTATAACAACTTAAATGGTTTTATATTTTTCCTGCCTTTTCTTTAAGTATTTAATTTGCTTTCTCTTTAAGTCATCAGGCAGGCACACAGTGGGAAAAATGGTAAAATCAAAACTCACACACAGATATAAAATGTCCATGTGTTAATTATTTTATTTAACTTTTTATTAATGTGGTAACTTAGTAGTTTTTACAACTGGCCCAAACAGAAGACACATTTATAGATCTAGAATACTGAAATGGATTTGCAAATGGAAACTGGATTATTTTCTTTACTTTGCTTTTTTTTTTTTTTTTTTTTTTTTTTTTTTTTTTTTTTTAAATGATGGAAGGTCTCCTATTTGGGATAGAAGTTATTTTCATGTTTGTAGGTAAGAATAATTTGCATTATTGCCATCAATTCTCTATAATTTATAGAATTATAAAATACCTCAAAATCAATGAAAGACTAGAAATCAGATAAACTGGGAAGACGTGCCTTAAATGATGATTATTTTTTCAGTGAAGCACAAATGTTTTCCTACACTATTGAAGAATACATAATAGTTTCCTATTGCTATTAAATCCTAATTTATTTGCTTGACTTTCAAACCTCTCCTTAACTTTTTTGCTTGATATATTTCCCTTGATTTCTCATCTTATTTTCTGACATTCATTTTTTTTAAATCCTATTTTGATAACATTAATTTGATATGAAATTAGTGTGTATTTATTTTTTAAATTCTGTAAAATACAAACAAATGTAAAGTAGAGTGAAAATTATCACTAATCCTACCATATCTGGAGTAGGAGATACACTAAAGCTATTAATTATCAAGAGAGTTTGGAAAAGTTTTTATCTATTGTTCCATAGCTCTCAACAGCTAATTTGCTAATGGCTCTGTTTACTACCAGATGAAGACTTCCGTCCTTGCTGTGGCCTAGATTTCAGCAGGTCAACACATGGCATTTTAGTGTACTTTTTTTTTTTTTTTTTTTTACTGCAATTAATGTTTCTGCCATCTAGGCTCAGTCCTTGCACTCATAATAACAAAGCACATTCCTTGTTCTTCTAAAGCCACTAGTCAATGGCAGTCTCATGTGCTTCTCCATGAAACTGCAGCTGACCTTCTACATAAAGTCCATCAATGGAATTGGGGAATTAAGAATAATGAACCAGTTTTTCTCCATTTGTTTTGGTTTGGAAAGAGTAGGTCAATGCAGGGTGAAATGTTCCACAGGGAGTTTATATCAAACTGTTGCTGATGCTCAAAATCCTGCACTATATCCAGTAATATCTTCATTATCCTAGGGGGCAGAATGCTAGTCAGTACCATGATCCTTAATCTTCAAAGCAAGGACATTAAAGATGACATGAGCTAATGGCATTCATTTGTTCATTTCTTCAAGATTTTCAGTGTATAGCACAAGAGTAATAAAACTGGAGAGACCTCCACCCTCAAATGCAGGAGCCAATGGCACATTGATTGCCAACACATGAAATAAAGGTTTGGCCCCATCAGTTGTCATATTTAACAACCAATTCTGAAAACAAAAGTTTGATTTGTAACATTTGTCAAGTTTCATGGTGTAAATACTCCCACCATGGCTGACTAAGCTACTACCAGTGATGCCACTGAACATAAACTTAGGTGGAGATTTAGCTCAGTAAGTTATCACAAGGGGCCATAGGTGCCAGCACTAGTACAGTAGTGCCTCCTCCACACCACCACCCACACAGAGGACTATGCATGGAGGTCGGTTGGTCAGAGCCAACTTCAGAGAGAGTCTTGCTAACATCAGCTGGTTGAGGATAATCTCACCAGATGACTCACAAGTCTTTTGTGACTGGTAGGGCCTTAAGTCATCACATCACCTTCTCCTTCCTTCTTCCCTTAGAGTTGGGCTTAAGTCGGGTATTCTGTATAGGTATTCTGCTCCAGGTATATGATGACTCAAGTTAGCCAGAGTCAATCTCCCTCTACAACATTCACAAAATCAGACTTCTGCTTTATAATAAACACAGGTTGGACAGGAAAATTCCACTGTAAGGGAACACATGTGGTTTGGGGCTCTCTGAAATAATACTATCCATTTTAGTAGGAAAAAAAAAAAAACAAAACATGGGTTGCCCTGGTGGCTCAGTTGGTTAGGCACCTATCTTCAACTAGGATCATGATCCCAGGGTCCTGGAATCTAGACCTGCATTGGGCTCCTTACTCAGCAGGGAGCTTGCTTCTCCCTCTCCTTCTGCCTGATACTCCCCCTACTTGTGCTCTTTCACTCTATCTCTCTCTGTCAAATGGATAAATAAAATCTTTAAAAAAATCCCAAACAGTGCTGTGTTCAAATTTGCTTTGTTGCTGGCCAGGTGAGCATTCAGCCATGGGCTTATCTGTAGCCCTAGGGAGAGGTCTTAGTAAGTTTATTTGTATTACTTACTTACTTACTTAAATAATTAATTTAATAGCTTTATAGGCATGTAATTTATATATCATAAAATTAATTCATTTTAAGTGTACAGTTTATTTTTGTGTTTAGCAAATTTACAGAGCTGTGAAATCATCACCACAATCTAATTTTAGGACATTTTTATCACCTCAGATAGAAACTCCACACGCATAAGGAGACAGTCCCCATTCCCACTACGTTCCCCACTCAGCCCTAAGCAAATGCTTTTTGTCTCTATAGATTAGCAAATTGTGGGCATTTGATATGAATGAAATCATATTATGTGTGGCCTTTTACAACTGACTTCTTTCACTCACCATAGTGTTTTTAGGGTTTGTTATGTTGTAGCATATATCATTACTTATTCCTTTCATTTCTGAATAATATTTCATTTTATGATATATTGCATTTTGTTTATCCATTAAAAAGTTGGTCAACATTTGAGTGTTTTTTTCCAATCTTTAGCTATTATGATTAATGTCACTATGAACATTTGTGTACAAGTTTTTGCATGGACTTGTTTTCCTTTCTCTTCTGTGTACCTTTAGATAACTAAGAGTGAAATTGTTGAGACTTAAGCTGCTTTTAGACCTATCTGAGCTGAGACCAATGGTAAGTGCAGAGTGATCTCAGAAAGTGGTACAAACATTGGATAAATAATGTTGCCTTATGGATATCAAGCTCTTTTTTTTAAAAAGATTTTATTTATTTATTTGACAGAGAGAGAGAGAGATCACAAGCAGGCAGAGAGGCAGACAGAGAGAGGGGAGGAAGCAGGCCCCCTGTTGAGTAGAGAGCCCAATGCGGGGCCCAATCCCAGAATCCTGAGATCATGACCTGAGCTGAAGGCAGAGGCTTAACACACTGAGCCACCCAGGCATCCCAGATATCAAGCTCTTAATCACCTCTCACTCCATCTGTTTATATCCTTCTACTACTCCTCTTCCTTCTCACATGTTTCCCCAGCCATAAAAAAAAAAAAAAATATCTAAAATCTTATACCTGACACCCTAGAGTCTGGTGTATTTCATGGTAGAATCTGGTGTATTTTCACTTATTCTATATTTTCCCTGCCTTAACTCATATTGTCCTAGATAAACTGAGCCTGCAATATTATGTGGAGTGGGTGGTGACAAGTCTCAAAACTAAGTTATCTTCCCAAAGGGTGTATCAGATTTAGGGAGTCCTGGGGAGAGGTTGAATAAGGTGAGATAGCCAGCAACTACTGAAGGTACTTCCTCAGGGGGAAAGACAATTTCTGACCTGGCCTTAGAGGCAAGTGTCTTACTTTTTTTCTATTAGAAGAATAATGAATTTTATTGACTTTTAAAGAAGATTCACTGTTTAAATAATAAATCTTTATAAAGACAATATAGTTTTGCATTACCCTTTTTATTGGCTTAACAATATAACACAAGCATATTTAAATAATGAGTAATTGTTCAAAAACATAATTTCTTTTTTTTTAAGATTTAATTTATTTATTTGTCAGAGAGAGAGAGAGAGGGAGAGAGCAAGCATAGGCAGACAGAGAGGCAGGCAGAGGCAGAGGGAGAAGCAGGTTCCCTGACGAGCAAGGAGCCCAATGTGGGACTCGATCCCAGGACGCTGGGATCATGACCTGAGCTGAAGGCAGCTGCTTAACCAACTGAGCCATCCAGGTGTCCCTCAAAAACATAATTTCAATAGCCATGTAGTATTCCCACATACTGTTGTACCTTAATTTATTTAACTATTTCTCTATTTGGGAGACATTCAGTTTTGTTTTGTTTTGTTTTCCATTTCTTTTTTTTTTAATTTATTTATTTGACAGAGAGAGATCACAAACAGGCAGAGAGGCAGGCAGAGAGAGAGAGAGAGAGAGAGAGAGAGGAGGAAGCAGGCTCCCTGCTGAGCAGAGAGTCTGATGCAGGACTCGATCCCAGGATCCTTGGATCATGACTTGAGCTGAAGGCAGAGGCTTAATCCACTGAGCCACACAGGCGTCCATTGTTTTTCATTTTTATAAGGTGCATTAAGATGTATTTTGTTGCATTTTACATTTATTTGGCTGGTTTCTTATTAGTGGATTTGCTGGGTCAAAGATTGTGAATATTTTTAAGGTTTGCATTACTGATTCAAAGGCCACATTTAGGTCTATGTATACCATAAAACCTTCTCTAGCCACTATAGCAAGCTTAGTGAGTCCCCTCTTTCTTTGAACCAACTTCACTTATAGCTATTACCATACAGGGATTTCATTTAATTTCCCCTTAATTATTTCTCTTATATTCTTTTTCTTTCTTTCCTTTTCTTTCTTTCTTTCTTTCTTTCTTTCTTTCTTTCTTTCTTTCTTTCTTTCTTCTTTCTTTCTTTCTTCTTTCTTCTTTTTTGGTGGTTATAATACAAACTCCACAAGAATGAAGACCATGCCCTTTATTTAAATCTTTTGCCAATTTTTTTTCTTTAAATTGTATGTAAAACAGGAACAGTATTCCCAATTTCTCAGAAAAACAAGCATTTCAAGCAACAAATGACACTTTTCTAAATACAGGAATTAGGAATTTTTTGACATTGTAGCTCATCTGAGTCTGCTTCCTTAAACTTCCAAGTCTGATAACCCTGTTTCTTCTATTACTAGATTTTCATATTCTAATAACCCTAGAAAGGCTTATATTTTATGTTATAATGATTTCTTCTCTAGCCTATGACCTTTTGTACTTGAGTTAATAGAACAGATCTAGCTAATCCTCCCTGCGGCTAAAACATACACCCTTCCTAATGTCCTGAGTTCTTTCCATTAACCCTAAGGAAGGGTCAAAAAGTAGAAAACAGAATAAGCCCCATACTTACTGCAGTCCTCAACTTACTAAATCCAGGCATGAGATTCTTTTTTCAGTCAAGCATAATAATTAGAAAAAAAGTAGTTATACAGAAATTAGGGAACATGAGCTTTAGGCCCAACTAGCACTGAGTTTATGAACATTAGAAAATTACTTAGCCTCCCTGGGCCTTGATTTCTTCACCTGTTATTGTAGGTAGAATAATGGTCCCCAAAGATGTCCACACCCAAATTTTCTGAGCTTTTAAATATATTATGTTACATGGAAAAGTGGCTTTGCATATGTGATTAAGAATCTTAAGGTAGGAACAGTAGCCAGAATTATCCAGGTGGATTAAATATAATCACAAAGGTCTTTAAAAGTAGAAGGAAGAAAAGTCCAGAGAAAGATGTGCCTTTGAAGATAGAGGACCAAGCCATGAGCCAAGAAATGCAGGCCGTGTCTAGAAGCTGGAAAATTCAAGGAAGTAGATTCCTTCTGAGAATTTCCAAAAAGAAAAATAGCCCTGCCAACTCCCTGCTTTCAGCTAGGTGAGACCCGTTTTACGCTTCTGACTTATAAAACTCCAAGATAATAAATGTATGTTGTTTTAAGCCACTAAATTTGTGGTAAGTTGTTACAGCAGCAATAGAAAATTACTACACTATAAGGGATAGGATGAATGATGTAACTTGTAGTAGGCCTGTCAAATGTGAATTATATAATTTCACACCTCCTAACATAATAATTAGATATCTGCAAGAAGGAACAAGGTAGTCATCATTAGAAATACTTTCATTATTCATCAAACATGTGAAATAGTGTTTAATATCCATGTATACTAAAGGACAATATAGTAAGTGAATTTGAGTTTTGGGGTTATGAATAGTGAATTTGAGTTTTGGGGTTATGCTGCCTAAGTTCAAATCCTGTTTTCACCCTTTTATATTTGGGCCAGTCATGAAACTACCTTAGGTCTCAATGTGAACAAAGGAATAGAAAGAAGTTTAACAAATAAGCACTCAGTAAATATAAGCATAGTTATAACTAATGACCTCCATGTTATTCCTTATGATGCACAGGTAAGTGAAAACAAATGATAATTGACTTTCTCTGCTTGATGTGTTTCACTCAGCATAATCTCCTCCAGTCATATCCATGTTGATACAAAAGTTGGGTATTCATCCTTTCTGATGGAGGCATAATACTCCATTGTATATATGGATCATATCTTCTTTATCCATTCATCTGTTGAAGAGCATCTTGGCTCTTTGCACAGTTTGGGGGTTGTGGCCATTGCTGCTATGAACATTGGGGTACAGATGGCCCTTCTTTTCCATACATCTGTAACTTTGTAGTTAAAACCCAGTAATGCAATTAAAGGGTCATAAAGAAGCTCTATTTTTAATTTCCTAGGAAATCTCCACACTGTTTTCCAAAGTGGCTGCATCAACGTGCATTCCCAACAACAGTGTAAGAGGGTTCCCCTTCTGCCACAGCCTCTCCAACACTTGTTGTTTACTGTCTTGTTAATTTTGGCTATTCTAACTGGTGTAAGGTGGTATCTCAATGTGGTTTTGATTTGACTCTCCCTGATGGCTGATGATGATGATGATTTTTTCATGTGTCTGTTAGCCATTTGTATGTCTTCTTTGGGAAGTGTCTGTTCATGTCTTCTGCCCATTTTGTGATGTGTTTATCTCTTTTGTGGGTGTTGAGTTTGAGGAGTTCTTTATAGATCTTAGATATCAGCCCTTTGTCTGTAGTGTCATTTGCAAATATCTTCTCCCATTCTGTGGGTTGCCTCTTTGTTTTGTTGATTATTTCCTTTGATGTGCAGAAGCTTTTGATCTTGATGAAGTCCCAGAAGTTCATTTTCAATTTTGTTTCCTTTGCCTTTGGAGACATGTCTTGAAAGAAGTTGCTCTGGCTGATGTCATAGATTTTAGCACTTATGTTCTCCGCTAGGATTTTGAAAGACCCCTGCCTCACATTGAGGTCTTTTAACCATTTCGAATTTATCTTTTTGTATGGTGTAAGAGAATGGTTGAGTTTCATTCTCCTATACATAGCTGTCCAATTTTCCCAGCACCATTTAAAGAAGAGATGTCTTTTTTCCACTGGATATTTTGTCCTGCTTTGTTGAAGATTATTTGACCATAGAGTTGAGACTCCATATATGGGTTCTCTACTCTGTTCCACTGGTCTATGTGTCTGTTTTTGTGTCAGTACCATGCTGTGTTTATGACCACAGCTTTGTAATAAAAGAGAGAGAGTTTGACTCCTTTGCCAATTTAAAGCTTGAAATCAGGCAACATGATGGCCCCAGTTTTGTTTTTCTCTTTCTTTTTCAACATGTCCTTAACAATTTCCAGTTCCATATGAATTTTAGGATTGCTTGTTCCAGCTCTTTGAAAAATGCTGGTGGAAATTTGATCAGGATGGCACTGAAAGTATAGATTGTTCTAGGCAGTATAAACATGTTAACAATGTTAATTCTTCTGATCCAAGAGCATGGAATGCTCTTACATCTTTTTGTGTCTTCTTCAATTTCTTTCATGAGTGTTCTGTAGTTGCTTGAATACAGAGCCTTTACCTCTTTGGTTAGGTTTATTCCCAGGTATCTTACGGTTCTTTGTGCTATAGTAAATGGAATAAATTATCTTATTTCCCTTTCTATATTTCCAGTGTTAGTGTAAAAGAAATCAACTGACTTCTGTGCATTGATTTTGTATCCTGCCACATTACTGAATTGCTGTATGAGTTCTAGTACTTTGGGGGTGGGGTCTTTTGGGTTTTCCATATTAAAGTATCATGTCATCTGTGAAGAGAGAGAGTTGACTCCTTTGCCAATTTAAATACCTTTCATTTATTTTTGTTGTCTGATTGCTGTTGCTAGAACTTCTAGTGCTATGTTGAACAACAATAGTGAGATTGGACATCCTTGTCATGTTCCTGATTTCAAGCTTTTCCCCATTGAGGATGATATTTGCTGTGGGTTTTCATACATAGATATTATGAAGGTGAGGAATGTTCCCTTGCTCCATTTACTTTGAAGAGTTTTAATCAGGAATGGATGCTGTATCTTGTCAAATGCTTTTTCTGCATCAATTGAGAAGACCATGTGGTTCTCCTTCTCTGACTGATTTGTTCTATCACATTGATTGATTTGCAAATGTTGAACCACCCTTGCATCCCATGGGTAAATACCTCCTGGTCATGGTAGATAATCATTAATGTACTCTTGGATCCTATTATCTAGGATCTTGTTGAGAATCTTAGCATCAATATCCATCGGGGATATTCGTCTGAAATTCTCTTTTTTGATGGGGTCTTTGCCTGATTTGGGGACCAGGGTAATGTTTGCTGGCTACATAGAAAGGGTCTGGAAGTTTTACTTCTGTTTTTACTTTTTGAAACCTTTTCAGGAGAACAGGTATTATTTCTTCTTTGAATGTTTGGTGGAATTCTCCAGGGAATCTATCAGGTCCCAGGCTTTTGTTTTTTGTGAAGTTTTAAATTATGCTTCAGTCTCATTACTAGGAATAAGTATATTCAGGTTGTCAATATCTTCCTGATTCAGTCTTGGAAGTTTATAGGTTTCCAGGCATACATTAATTTCTTCTAGGTTACTTAACTTATTGGCATATAACTGTTGATAATAATTTCTGACAATTGTTTCTATTTCCTTGGTGTTAATCATGATCTCTTCCTTTTAATTCATAATTTTATTAATTTGGGTCCTCTCTCTTTTCTTTTAGATTAGTTTGGTCAGTGGTTTACCTATCTTATTAATTTGTTCAAAGAACCAGTTTCTAGTATCATTGATGTGTTCTATGATATCTCTAGATTCTATCTCATTGATCTCTGCACTAATATTGATTATTTCTCTTCTTATGTGTGGGGTTGGATTATTTTGTTATTCATTTTCCAATTCTTTAAGGTGTAAAGAGAAATAGTGTATATGGGATTCTTCAATTTCTTTGAGTGAGGCTTGGGTGGCTATGTATTTCCCCCTTAAGACCACTTTTGCTGTATCCCATAGGTTTTGGAGGAATGTGTCTTCACATTTGGTTTGGTTTCAATGAATTGTTTAAGTTCTTCTTTCATTTCCTGGTTGATCCAAACATTCTTAAGCAGGGTGGTCTTTAGCTTCTAAGTATTTGAATTCCTTCCAAACTTTTTCTTGTGGTTGAGTTCCAGCTTCAAAGCATTGTGGTCTGAGAATAAGCAGGGAATAATCTCAATCTTTTGGTATCGTTTGAGCCCTGATTTGTGACCCAGTATGTGGTCTATTCTGGAGAAAGTTCCATATGTGCTTGAGAAGAATGAGTATGCTGTTGTTTTAGGGTGGAATGTTCCATATATATCTATAAGGTCCATCTGGTCCAATGTGTCTTTCACAGATCTTGTTTATTTATTGATTTCCTGCTTGGATGATATGTATATTACTGAGAGTGCCATGTTAAGATCCCCTACTATTAATGTATTCATATCAATATGACTCTTTTGATTAACAGTTGACTTATGTATTTGGCTGCTCCCATATTGGAGGCATACATATTTATAATGTTTATATCTTCTTGGTGGATAAGCACTTTAAGAATGATGCAGTATCCTTCTTTATCTCTGACTACAGTCTTTTGCTTATAATCTAATTTATCTGATATGAGAATTGCTACCCCAGCCTTCTTTTGAGGCCCATTGGCATGAAAGATGCTTCTCCATCCCTTCACTTTCAGTCTGGATGTATCTTTAGGTTCCAAATGGGACTCTTGTAGACAGCATATGGATGGGTCCTGTTGTTTTATCCAATCTGCAACCCTGTGCTGTTTTATGGGAGCATTTAGGCCATTCAAGTTCAGAGTGATTATTGAAAGATAAGTTCTTATTGAAAACATTTGCCTGTGAAATATTTGTTTCTATAGATTGTCTCTGTAATTTTGTGTTCTATGTCACACTTGGATTCTTTCTTCTTTTATACAACACCCCCCTTAATATTTCTTGTAGTGTTGGCTTGTTGGTCACATACTCTTTTCAACATTGACAGCCTTGGAAGCTCTTTATCTTTCCATCCATTCTGAATGTCAACCTTGCTGAAGAAAGTATTCTTGGCTGCATGTTCTTCTTATTTAGTGCTCTGAATATGTCTTGCCAGCCCTTTGCGGCAAGCCAGGTTTCTGTGGATAAGTCTGACATTATTCTGATGGACCTTCCTCTGTATATAAGGAATCTCTTCCCCCTAGTTGCCTTACGAACACTTTCCTAAAATTATGATTCATGAATCTCACAGTCAAATGTCTGGAGGTCTTTCTAGATTTGTTGATCTTGGGGGGGTGTTATTTCTGCCTCTTGGATAGGAACAGTTATTCCATTCTACGGATTGGGAAATTTTCATGGAGAATTTGTTCAACTATATCTTCTAATCTTCTCTCTTTCTCTACCCCCTAAGGGATCCCAATAATTCTGACTTTGGAATGTTTCATAGCATCATTCATTTCCCTAACTGTGTTTTCATGGCTTCTAAGCTTTTGTTCCTGGCCTCCTCCTAATCCTTCTTCTCTATCAGTTTGTCCTCTAGTTCACTAATTCTATCTTCTGTCCTGGTTACCTTAGCTGTTAGAGTTTTTAGATTAGATTGGATCTCACTGATAGCATTTTTAACTTCTGCCAGGTTGGCTCTCACTTCTGCCCTTAGAAATTCTATGTTGTTCCTAATGATGTTCTCCAACTTAGCCATTGCCTGGATAATTGCTACCCTGAATTCCCTTTGTGACATACTGTTGATGCCCATATCCAATAGTTCTGTGGGAGAGAGCATAGTCTGTGAATTTTTCCTCTGTTGGGTGTTTCTCCTAATCATTTTGGTGAGAGGTGGTTGAGAAGATGTATAACTGAATATATTAACCACTATCCAGGCACTTTGCACCCAGGAATATTTCAGAGCAATCAGAAGCCACCACCATAAAGAAAGTAAAAAGGAATAAAAGAGAGAGAGAGAGAAGAGGAAACCCAGCCAAAGTGAACCACAAATGTTAGATTTAAGTGGTATATAAACAAAGATGAACAACAAAAAGACCAACAAAAGTAAATGACAAGAAAAAAAAAAAGATTCCAGCCGAAATGAACCCCAAGAATAATATTTATATAATACCAGAATGGAAAAAAATACATAGAAACACTGAAAGTTGAATAAAATTGGAAGGTGGTTATAAACCCTCAATGTGGGCAAGGAAGGTTATTGCGTTATTTCCTGGGTATATCTTAATATCTTTGTAAGAACTCAACTTTCCAGAGATAAAGGGAATTTAAGACAAGTTTACACATAGAGGTAGTATTGAATAGGGAAAAAGGATTACCTTGAAGCTTATATCTATATGTATATTTAGGAAAAAAATAAGAAAAAGAAGAAACATAGGTATATATATGAGAAAAGTTCAAATTAAGAAATTATTATGGAATATATTGTATTAAACCTCTAGTTGTAATGATAAGTGGGTTAAAAATCATAAGAACAAGAATAGTGAAAATGAATTAAAAAATTGTATCTATGATATATACAGTTTTTAGGTCAATACCAGGAGTTTAATATATTGTTTTCCCCTGGTGTTGGAATTTTACAACTTTATGGGGACCCTGTGGTGGTTGTCCTCTGGTTCTTTTGGCTTGTATTCTGGGGGAGGGGCCTGCTGCATTGTCCTCCCATCAATCTTGCTTGGGTTGAGTTGTCTTGCAGGTTATCAAGGGACTGGGTTCTGTGGAAAATGGCTTTTCTGGCTTTTGTTCTCTGGAGGTTTTTGTTCTTTGGTGGGTTTTTGCTGTTTTTCAGAGGGTCAGAGCAAAGAAAGAATCTGTCTGCACTCAGATCTCTGCTTCAGAGAGAAGCCTTAGACTGTTCCCCTCTGTTTAGTCTAGAACACACAGAATCTCCCTCTACAAACTCCGCTGAATAATGCAACCTCCCACAGGTGGTATGCTCCCTAGCCACCATCCCAGCAGTCACCCAAGCCCCCTGCTTGTCTCTGCAACCCCATGCCATTAAAACCATGAGTGATATTGGTCTAGGGAGACAACTTTTGGTGGCTGCCTTTGCAGGGACTACTCTCTGGAGTCCAGGCCCACACGAGATGTTCTCAGACCAAGTGGTCACACAGGTCAAAGAAGGCTGCCACAGAGGGATCCTGACCAGAGATCATGCCAGGTTCTCTCAGGCACAGGCTGGAAGTGCTCAGACCCCTTGGCCCATGGTAGAAGGCTGCAATCCTAGAGACCACCAGCTGGCGCCCACACCAGGCTCTCTCAAGCACTGGCAGGAGTTCACACCGTTAAACAGTGGCGCAAGCAGCAGAAAGCTGCAGGCTCAGGTACCATGGACTGGAGGCCCCACCAAACTCTCTCTGGCATGGTTTGTCACCAATGGTGATGGTCCTGGGAATGTGGATGTAGGCCCCTGCCTGTTACCGCCTGATTTCTCCAGTTGCCCCTTAAGCTCTTTTGCTCTTTTTGAATGCTTTTAACCAGACTCCAGCTTAATGTTTGTCCCCAATCACAGGGTACTTTTGTATTGGGGTATTACTTCCAATGGGTCACTTCTGGTGGCTCCCTCCCCCTTCTGTTTATTCTCTGATATCAATCTGAACATTCCCACTCCACTTTACCTCTCCTCTGGTGTCTTCTGCCCCCACAGAGATCCAGAAGTGTATAATCTTACATCCCAGGCTGATTTTATGGGTGTTCAGATTGTTCTGGTAGATATTTAGCTCAGTTTAGAGGACTAGTTGAAAGAGGATTTCCTATTTCTCCACCATCTTGCCCCTCCTCTGACACTGAGATTTCTAATTTAGGTTCTTTGACAGGTGAAATTACATATATGTAGAAATTCCTATTACTTACCCAGCTGTAACTACAGATGAAAGAAGGAAGATATTCTTGCCAACACTGGCATTCATCTTCTTTGAGGATTTTTCCCACACTTCTTTTTTTTTCTTAGTTCACAATAGATAGCACAGTCATTTTAGATGGATTACACCTGTTTCTGAGCAAATAAAATACACTTAAATCTCTCCCAACATGCATGTGGAATTTGTGAGGTGCCAAGAAATTCACTGTTTTCTAGAAAGTATAAATTTGTAAGGCAGAGTTGGAAAATTCCTATCTTCTTAGTCTTGGCCAAGCTCAAGTTTCCTCTCTTTTGCTTGTTTTATTTTGTTTGTGGCTTGATAAACTGATGTCTTCATTAGGTAGAACAACCTGGAGGCTGAGAAACAAAGTTCCTGCAGTCCCTGACTCTATATTCTAGCTCTCAGCCAGTGAGCCCACAAAGAGCTTTGAATTTTCTGCCTCTATTCATCCTATGTGTATAATCATGTTTTTCTTATTATTAAATTCAGCAATTGCCCATCCACACATATGCACCCAATAAGTTTTTCCCCCAATAAATATAAGAAACTGAAGAATCATTAAGGAATTTCAGTAGTCTGTAATCATCAATTTGTCCCCCTGATTTTTCTTCCTTTAAAATACTGCACATTTACTTTAATTAATTCTAGTTTCCTCTTTAGTCACAGTTGCTACAATACCCTTTCTAACTGTTTTTGTACACTTTTATATGTTCCTTTCTATAACTACCTTTCCATGTATAAAGACTCATTTATTTCTCTTGATTCTTGATGTGTCAAAAGTTGGTTACCTGTCCTGCATCAGACCATTCTAAACACAACTTTCTGAACTTTTCTTCTCAGTCTTTCTCTCTCTTTCTTTCTCTCTCAATCTGTTTAAATAAACCAGGTCTTAGAGTGTTTTCCTATTCACTGCTAAAATATTGTCACTAAAACACATCCTTCAATGTATTTGTATGTGTTCAGCCACATGTTACTTAACATAATGCTCATTTTAGTGGGCAAGACACATATTGATTCAAAAAGCAACCATGTTTCGAAGCAATAAATGTCTTCAGCCCTGTCTCTTCTACTTAATGCTTCCAGTGTATCCCTGGATAGTTAAAATCTCTTATTACTAGTTCCACTCTGGTCTTTTTTTTAAAATATTTTTATTTATTTATTTGACAGACAGAGATCACAAGTAGGCAGAGAGGCAGGCAGAGAGAGAGAGGAGGGAGCAGACTCCCTGCGAGCAGAGAGCCCGATGCGGGGCTTGATCCCAGGACACTGAGATCATGACCTGAGCCGAAGGCAGAGGCTTTAACCCACTGAGCCACCCAGGAGCCCCCCACTCTGATCTCTTTATAAGCCTTTTTTATGTGCTCAAGTCATTTCACAGTTCACTTGTTCCTTTTTGTTTGGTGGTCTACAACATACAGCATTCCAATAGCTAGTTTACTAAAATACATCCCAACAATTCCAACGTCAAGTCCTAACTGCTCTGACTAAGGATATTACTAAGAACTATTACTAAGCTCTCCTCTATATTCTATTATTCTAATAACAAACTCTTCAAGTATAGAGCTCCTACTCTACACTGTTTCATATCCCTTTGAAACAGGGTTCTGGTAAGGATGATTGCAGCAAGGACCTTCCAAATCCTGTTTTCAATACATTTTAGACAAAAATATATTATCCATGTACCTCACCTGGTATCAACAAGAAAAGGTTTATAGTAAATGATTTATATACATGTAACTCTGTTCCCTAATAAAAATATTATAACCTTCCCTAAAATTCTTGAAAATAATTTAAGATATATATAGCAATGGCTATAACAACCATAAATTCATAGCTTAAAGTTAAACCACATTCCCACTGATACCACCCTAGCCATATCATTATCACTTCATGCCTGTATTGTGGAAATAGCTATGTAATCAAACAGCATATCTACAGGCTCTTTCTGGTGTAATCTGTCCAGAAAATTGCTGTCTGAACAATCTTACTATAAAAATATTGTTGATTTTCTATAAATCACCATTTATACCGAGCCATCCATTGCCCTATGAAAATCTTACTAAATGCCTCAGTAAGTTTGTATTCCCTTACCTTGTGTTTTTGTTTGTTTGTTTGTGTGTGTGTGTATGTGTGTGTGTGTGTGTGTGTGTGTGTGTGTGTGTTTTGCTTTGCTAAGATCTGGCCTATGATATGTATACAAACCACCCCCCCACAAATACATAGCTTCTGATCTGGTCATATCAACCTCCACACTCTATGACCAATTCATTCCTTTCCATTCCATTCTATTAATTGAGTTTTTGTTACCTGTGACTCACCACTGCAGGCAAGGATGTCTCTTCCCCTAGAATATTACCTACACTGCAAAGCTGACTTCAGCTCCCACTTTCTCCATGAATACTATTTTCCAACAAGCAGGAAACCTGAAAATGAATACCCATAGATTACCACCTAGATTCCACAACTAATTAGTGTGTTCTGTTTTATTACACATCTATCCATCTATTCATCTGCTCATCCATTTATTCATCTATTAATCCATCTTATTTTTTGATGTATTTCAAATTAAATTTCAGACATTAGTTCACTTGACCCCAAAAGCATCAGTAATACATCATTAACTAGAGTTCAATATTTGTCTTTGGTTCTTCTTGTTAGGTAAAAGTTACATAAAATAATATGCACAAATGATAATTATATCATTTGATGGATTTTGACAAATGCATAAGACTGTGTAACCCAAAGTCCTATCAAGATATAGAACATCACTATCTCTTGAGAAAGTTCCCTCATGCCCCTTCACAGTCCATCATTATCTCCAGCTTCAGCAGAGGCAAACATTGTTCTGATAATTTCTACCATAATTTCATTTTCATTTTTAGAATTGTATGTAGATATGATTATATAGTTGATATTCTTTGGGTAAATCTTATTTCATTCTACATAATGCATTTGAGACTAATCTGTTTTCTGTGTATAGTTTTTTTTTGTTGTTGAATATTATTGTTTTGTTTATATATTTTCTTACTGATGACTACCTCAAGCTCTTTCCAGTCTTTGACTTGTATAAATAAAATAATTTTCTTGTACAAATGTTTTTGTTGACATATGTTTTTATTTCTCCTAGATAAATACCTAGAGTTAGAAATCTTGAGTAATAGGGGTAATGGGGGAAGTATATATTTATGGTCTTTTTTTCATTTTTCTTTTTTTTTTTTTTTTTT
>RCUC01101892.1:0-21122 GCA_003697995.1 Taxidea taxus jeffersonii
ACTTATTACATAGCCTTTAGTTCAGGAAATACTTTTTAAAAACTTATCCCAGGAAAATAATTTTGGGTGTGTTCACAAATTTAGCATGAGAATGTATACCACAGAGTTGTCTGTATCATCAGTAAAATGTAAATACTAAATTCCTGTTTCAAGAGGGCATGTACTGATCTCATCTTGCTTAGTGCTGTATCTTATTTAGTATCTTGGGTCTCTGGAATTGTATCTGACACATACTAGGTACTCAATAAATATTTGTTGAATATTTACTCAGGGAATATTTGAATTAATTCATTGGAAAAATGCACAAAAAACAATCCATTGACAGTGGTTTTCTCTGTCTGGAGGGATTATCTGTGATTAATTATTTTTGCCTACTTTTCTAATTTTATTTTTGAAAATTTCTAAAATTAACAGTTTAAAGTTATAAATTTCTAAAATTTAAAAAGTGGTACATTAACATTTTAAAAGCAACCAGTAATAAAGAGAAGAGAGTTGGCCATCCATGGAGGTGAGGCTGAGATTGTCTTATAATTATGCTGTATTTTCTTCTGAACTTTCTGATGACTCAGACCAAAGGACCAGTTAGAGGGTCAAAATAGCTCTCATGGTTTGATAAGTGGAAGCATACATTTTTATGTAATTAGAAAAAAATCTTCCTGACAGTAAATTCAAGGAAGAAGTTATATAGAAAACAAGACCACAGAAACATAATAGACATTATCTACAATTATTCAGTTTTATAGGAAATTAAATGCTATTCCTGATGTAGCTCCTATACTGACCCTCAAAAAAAGCACAACTTTTTGTAATGTAGCTTGGTGAAGGCATTTAGACAGGATAATTAGTTAATTCAGAGACTTCTCAATTTTTACATAGGTTACAGTTCCAAACGAGTTTTTTAAGTCCAAAATGACCAATTTTTAACCATTTGTTCCCCAGTGCATTTCTACCAAATAGAGTGTGGATTTGTCCTTCTACTTTTTGTTGTATATAGCCGACTTGGTATATTTTCTCCAAATGGTTAGGTGCTGTATTCATTGAAGGATTTTGAGGCAACTGAGCCATTTCCTTCATGATCTCATGTGCAGGATTTGTTAACAGGTCATCCCTCAATACTTGCCCAGTACCCTCTGATGGGCAGGTCCAGAGTGGTCTTGAACACAGGCAGGCATCCCTGGCTCACAGCACTTTTGCATCAGCAGTAGTTAAACCATCGCCTTCGAGCTTTTTCAGAATGCCCTCCCATTACCCTAAACTGTCAGTGGGTTAACAGACATTTGACATCTGTGCTGCTTCTTTAGCAATAAACGTCATCATTTCTGACTTCTCCAGTTGTATAGTCTTGTTAACCCCTGAGCCCTGAATACATCATAGTACGTTTATCTGGTCTCTAATTTTCAGCCTCTGCTTATCCTTTATCTACAAACTAAAAAAAAAAAAAAAAAAAGTCCATTTCATCTATTATTTCTTTCTCTTTTGCCAATTGTTTCTTTATTCGCTCTTTGTCAAATGACTCATTTCAGCTATACTTGTAATATCCTGTATTTTCTCAGTGCTTTCAGTCTAAAAAGATCATCTCTGCTCTTGTTTCCATTTCCAAGCCTACGTTTCTCCTGACCTGTTGCCATCAACTCTCTCAATACCTCTGTACTTTTTTGTCATGATGGGGGTCAATGATATTCACAAAACCACTCAAAACTGAGTACAAGTGCAGTGAACATAGCAATGGGGTGAGGGAAAATGGGTGGGTGTGATGAAAATGCCTGCTTGATTGTTTTCACAGTATGTTGGTGGTAGGCTAAGTTGACACGTTTGACCTGGAAAATATCTCTGTCTCCATCTGGGACAGTTTATAGGGTGGATATTTGAAAATAGTTGCCATGTGTTTTTTAAAAGATTTTATTTATTTATTGACAGAGAGAACACAAGCAGGGTGAGGGGAAAGGAGAGGGGGAAGCAGGCTCCTTGCTCAGCAGGGAGCCCAATACGGGACTTGATTGCAGGACCCTGGGATCATGACCTGAGCTGAAGGTGGTTGCTTAACCAACTGAGCCACCCAGATGCTCTGATAATAGTTGTTTTATGCAACGTCAATAGCTGACTTGCTCATTGCTTGACTTGATGTAAAGAATCTAGCTCCAAGTAGCAAATGAGTTAACAAACACATCCTTTCATCTCTCTCAAATATCTGTTTCTTTAACCACACATTGAATGGGGACTAGATGACAGTTAAAGGTTGTTGGCAACCTGAAATGCTGATATTCTGTGCTGAGTAAAGAGAGACCCATATGTTTTAGAGGTGCAGGTGGCACAGTTAATATTCTGTTTAGAAAATTGAGAATCCCTGGCTGTGTTGTATTGTGACACAAACTTCCATCCTGTGGAAATGGGTCATAGAGCAAAGCCAAAATTTTTCTCAGAAAAATAAATTTGAGGGGTGCCTGGGTGGCTCAGTGGGTTAAGCCTCTGCCTTCGGCTCAGGTCATGATCTCAGGGTCCTGGGATGGAGCCCCACATCGGACTCTCTGCTCAGCAGGAAGCCTTCTTTCCCCTCTCTCTCTGCCTACTTGTGATCTCTTTCTCTGTCAAATAAATAAATAAATAAATAAATAAATAAATAAATAAAATTTGAGTCTCTTCAAATATTGAAACAGTTACTCACAGAAATAAAAGAAGTGTGAGCCTTAAATCATAGTAAAGACAATTAGAGTCTGGAAAACTTTCAGGACAAATGCTCCTGTCCTGCATCTAATAGGCAATAGAGCTGAGGTGAATTCAGGGAACTTGACTCCTGAACTTCACCCTCTAGTATTTGCCACTCCCCTGGTTATCTTAATATTTGTTGATTGAGTTCCCAGGTTTAGAAAAGTCTGTGTAATTTGGAAAACCCACAATGCTTTTCTCTTACTTTTGTCTCCTCCTTTCCATTTGCTTTGCTTTCCTATAACGTCTGCTCATCTTCCACAGAAATAATCTCAGACTTAAGGGTCATTACAAAAAGAAAGGATGTTTCTGAAGAGAATTTTTATATATAATACATCATGTCTGGCTTCCTAGCACAATTGAGGAGCACCATGGACCATGATTACATAAAGAAATCCCTGCTGCTTCCATCCTGCTGTGTAAACCTGTACATTGGAGAAATAACCCAATTATAAATCAGTGTAATTTGTAATTTGGAGCATTTGCCACTCACACAAGTTTAAAACTCAGTGGAGTATGAGGATTTATGTGTGGACTGGTGGCTTTGATCCGAACCTTATTTTCAGAACCCCATGTTCTCCTGGACAACTGCTCAGCTGCCATCCAGAGTGGACACACCTGCCCTTTCCTACGCTTCTACCCAAATCTGCCCAAGTGAATTCACTGCATTCCTCCTTTTAGATTTCAGGCCACTGAAAACGTACTGTCCAAATTTGGTGCATATCTGTTCAGCTGTTTTGCCATAATTCTGCTAATAGACTAAGAGAGAAACAATTTTATTTTTAAAGATTAAACATATATAACAGGAAAATTTTATTTGTCTTTTAAATCCCTGCCTTTTTCAAAAGGGGGGAAATCCAAAAACAGTATGTTTGCTACTACTATTACTAGTGTAATGGTTTTCTCATACCTAAGTATGATGGTAAATAATTAGAGGGGAGTGAAAATTGGAGAGCCAAAGGGTGAAATTGCTCTGGATAAGAGAGAGGAGATGTGATGGAGAGAGGATGGCTGGGGGTTGGTGAGAGGAAAGGATAGGATTGTGTCTGGGCAGAGACAGGCATCCACTGGAAGTTGTATGAAGTTTCGGTGGTGTGCTGACCCTGCCCCCTCCATTACAACTTTATAAAATCCAGATATGTTTGTTCAATTTTGGAATTGGATTTATTCTGGAGGATCTGTGCTTGATGCCACAAGAAGGTTGGTGGTGAAGGTAAAAATCACTATTACACAACCCTGCATGATCCCCTCCCTCTGATGTGCCTGCCTCATGCTCTCTTTATTAGAACTTCACTGGTTTCCTCCGTGTTTTTGAACACACCAGGTAGACTCCTGCCTGAGGGTCTTTGCACTTGCTGGTGACTCTCCCTGAATGCTCTTCTCCTGTATAACCAACCACATGGCTTACATCCTCCCCTCCTTCTGGTCTTCATCAGTTGTCCATTGACACAATGAGGACTTACTTAGCCCCCTGTTGAAAACTGCACCCCCTGCCCCCAAACCACATCTTTCATCTTGTTTGTCTGGTTTCTCCATTAGAATTTAAGAGGTCAAGGTATTCCCTGTTCCCTTTCCCCAGTCTGTCTCTAGTGCCTAGAATAACAGGGGACACATAGAAAGTGCTCAATAAATATTTATTGAGTGAATCAAATAATGATTGCTGTCCAGAGGAACCCAGTTGCATCCTGCTACCAAAACAGCCAACAGGCGATTTTCAAAGGATAATATTAGAGTCCTTCTATCTATATAGACAGGTAAGCATAAATAGGAAGACTGAAGAAAAGCATTCATTGAAATCCTTCCTAGAAAAAAATTTGTGTGTTTTAATTCAGATAATGATGTGTAGATGTAGTGCATTATAAAACAAACATGTACTAGCCAAAACTGGATCATCCTTGAAATATTTATATTCTCAAAGTTCCTCCTTTAAGTCTGTTCTTCCTGTTTTAGAGAAATGCAGATTACACATGGCAGTAATCTACCTTTCCTGGGAACACTTTTCCTTTCTTAGGCAGTTATTTTAAATGGGAAGAATAAAATGCTGCTAAATAAAAGATTATTTGCTGTCTTGAGTAGTACACAAGAGCTGTTTTTCACTGTTTTTGTCATCCTGGCAAATTGCCTAGAAGATTAATCTTTGAAGAGACTTTTTATTATATCCGTAGAAAACATTATTTTAAGCAATAATCTAATGAAAGTATTTCTCCTCCACACCATTCAAGACAATTTTACAGAAAAATAAGATGAATACAAATCTCTAAGTATTGACTGTGTATTTTGAATCTCTTGGGTCAATGCTGTAAGCTATTACAGGGGCCCATGCTGTGAACAGAAGGTATTGCCTTTGTCCCAGAGAGGGGCCTGTCACCACTTGTTTCCCCTCTCCTGCTGTGGGTAGGGCTGTGCTGCTGGTTCACAGTGACTGCTGCAAGTTCTCCTTCTATATCCGGGACACTGAGTCATAGTAACTCCCGACTTTCAAGCTTGCTTCAAAACCGATCACTTAAGATCATGATTTCTTTAAGTTAGGAGGAAAAATAACTATGTTGGCTCAAACCTTACCTCCCGTAATCTTGGTGAAATCTGTCATAAGAAATATCTGATTTCTCTGTAGGTTGCCAAATTCTTCACTTAAAGAAAAGCCCTCTTTGATTTGAAGCTAACTATTTAGCTTCTAGTCTTAATAGAGTGAACGTATAGTTTATCATCCAAATAGGGACATGTTTAGGAATGGAAGGCAGGTGACTATTAATATATCTGGAAAACAATCATAACCTAGGATTGTGTGAGGCAAGCTGACATTGTGGTTCCTAACTATGAGGGAGAGTGAAATGAATACCTAATGAAACCATGATATGTGCTAAGTGCCCTCGAACATGCGTGCTCTCTCTCTCTGTGTGTATATATATATATGTATATACATATATATATAAAATATCTCACTATATATATATATGTATATATAATATCTCACTTTCAAAGCTATCCTCCGATGTGGACCTTGGGCACATTTTCAACCATGGATCTGAGGCTCTGTGACACTAACTCAAAGAGTTAACATATAATAGTCTACAAGGAATTTTAAGAACTCAATTCAGGAGAGTTTCCAATAAGGACTATTGATTTAGCTATCTGGAGGAGATGCATTAGATACATTTTTGGCCACAAGCCAGATGTTAAAATCAATAATTGACTGAAGTCAGATATCGCTAGAATAGAAAGAACTTTTTGAAGCCAAGATTAAATCTGAAACCTTATCAAATATTTTTAAAGTCAAATTTTGAAAGTTTGACACTACGATGGAGGAAACAGACTTTATCAGCACCATCAACTGGTGGGCCACTCCTGTGCTGCCCATGCAGCGGATCAGTGATCCTAAAGGGGCACTTACTATAATCAAACCAACGTTTAGTGCACAGTATAAGGAACCCGGGATTCGCCACTCAGCAAGTCTCTGAAATCTTGTACCTGTTGTTACTCAGAAATGTTTACCAGTCTACAGCAGTTATTTTGACAAACTTTTGTGTTTTGGGTCTCCATAGACTAAAACCATAAGGAATTGACTTCAATTTGAATTTTGGTTAGTGAGAGCAAAATGCACCTTGAGATTTTCTTGTTTCTCTAACATTTTCTTCCTACTTGTTAATTTTTCATTCAATCCGTGTTTATTAAGCACCTGTTCAGTGTATCAGCCATTGTTTCAGGAGATGGGGATACAGTAGTGATGAGAAGACAAAAGTCTTTCTCCTCATGGAGTTTACATTCTGGGACTTCAGGAGACAGACAATAAGCAAAACTTTAAACATACAGCATATAAATAGTGTTAAGTACTGTCGAGAAGAATAAAGCAGTTAAGAGGGATGTGAAGAATTCTCTACTATGACTGGATCATGATGATTTCTCATGATGTCAGTTTTTGGAATTTTTCTTATGGAATTTTTTAGGGGCAAATTTGGCATATAATTCCTCATGATAAGATATGAAGAGTTTCCAACTAAGACTTTTTTTCGTGAGCAACTCATTGTCTAAATGGAATAAGTAACTGAAAATTACATATAGCTCCTAAAGTCCCAGCTTGTTTAATATTTTGAATGCTAACACATCAACTAATTCTACAAAGATTTGATTATCATGTAATCTCAACCCTGTTATTCTGCCTTACATTATTATTTAAAACTTGATCAATATTTGTTGGCAGAAAAATGGTATAGTATTTTCCCCAAAGTTATCTTACAAACACCCTCTTCTCTTAACATATCCTTTTGCTGACAATTTGTTCTCCTATGCAGTCAATAATTCTTCATAATTCAAAAGTACATAAAATTAATAAATTTCACAATAAATTTATTATCAGCATTTTATTCTTCCAGAGATGCATTTAAACTTCCTCTGACTGACAGAATTTCAATATATAAAACAGATAAAGAGATTTTCACTCTGGTTACTTCTACATTGCTCATCAGAATTTTATTTTGTTTTTACTTTTTTATTTGAGTATAGTTGACATACGGTGTTACGTTAGATTAGTTTCAGGTGTACAAAATAGTGATTCAGCAACTCTAGAGTTAGGCTGTACCCGTCACGAGTAGCTCTCCTCTGTCTCCATACAGTGCTGCTACGATACCATCGATTCTATTCTCTGTGCTGTACCTTTGCTTACTAGATTCTTAAGTTGCATATTTAGTTAAAACCATAAACTCCGACAACATTCCCTGCGTGTGTTGCTCACAACAATACCCTGTTTCGATATGATGGTGATGTGAATTTTTACACAAGCTCTTGTCACACACACATTCAGGGACACAGAAGTGGCAGTGAATTGGCTGTTGGGCGACTTGACTCCTCAGCCTTCCAGTAGCTGGGTATGAAGCTGAGGTAGAACAGCAACTTTTGGCCAAACGTGAAACAGCAGTAGAGCTCCCTGTCACTCCTGCTTTCCCAAATTCAGTCATTCCTTGAAAGTGGCCTGGTAGGGACAGCCATTGGAGTAACAGCTTCCCAGCCTTCTTCACCTCTGGTAACTAAAATGTTGAACACGGCATCTGAGAGAGTCTCAGAAGGTTCATTTTGATACAGGACATTATTAGCTGAATGGGTGGGTTTTCATCCTTATTTGTCTGTTTAGTTTCCCCAGAACCTTAGTCTTCCTTGTCGGTGGACACAATCAGTGCAGGTGGTTCTCTTGGCTTAGTTGGTTTGCATGGCTTTCATTAGAAGGGGGTGAGAACCCGAGTGAGTTTTTAGTAAGTGGCTCCCAGGCTTCATATTTACCTTTTCTATGCAACTGTGGCATCATTTGATAGGAACTCTGCTGAAGTTTGAATTGGAATAATAAAAAGTATTTTAATTTTGGTTCCACTACTCAATTTACACTCATCTGAAACATAATAATCTGCAAATTTAAACTTGAATAGAAAGGGATTTACTTTTGTTTTTTTGACTCTGTGATTTTATTGTCTGCTGCAAAACAGAAGCAAATAATAGGCAGCATCAGTGCAAAGCATGAGAAAGGGGATGGGGACCAAATTGACTAAAAATGCTAAGAGCTGGTACATGTCATCTCTCCAAGATCACCGCCAGGTATTAGGATTTATGTTGTGTATTCTGATGAAGGGATGAGTCTTCCTGTCTCATACCACTGTAGAAGCTTCCCTGCCTCAGATGACTTGCGTCCTCCTTCTTCCTGCCAGCTCCTCCCAGGCTGCAGACCTCAGAGCAGGAAACCCTTCCTGGAACCCAGAGTGTGACTTCATGCCCTCCTCTTTCTGAGCAACCGCAGCTGTCTGTGCACATCTGTTATGGCGCTGGCCCCACCCTCCTGCCTTCATAAGTAGTGACTCGCTTGTTGGTTACCCACCTCTTGAGCATGTTTTCTGAAGACAGGTCTGTTAATTCAATTTTATATCCCAACCAAGCACTTCGCACAGTGTTAGGTGAGAACTCTGTAAAAATCATGACTGCTGCTTCTATTATGGCTACTATTACTACTGCTGCTGGTACTATTCCTACCATTATTGGTCCTGTGGCCAGTGTTGCTGGTGAGCTAGCAGCACCCTCCCAGACCTGGGGAGTGCACACCTTTCACACTGTGATCCCTTTCTGACCCTCTTCTGGAGAGGGGCATGGCAAGAGGTGAGGAGGCATTCTGGCTGGAGTTAAGGTTTGAGAGTTATGATAGGAAAAGCACTCTCATCTTGCAAATGGTGATATGATTATTACAAATTTGCTATAGTTCTTGGATTTTTAAAATTTTTTATTTTTTAAGATTTTTAAAATTTGTTTACTTGACAGAGATCACAAGTAGGCAGAGATACAGGCAGAGAGAGAAGGAGAAGCCAGCTCCCTGCTGAGCAGAGAGCCCAATGTGGGGCTTGATCCCAGACCCTGGGATCATGACCTGACCTGAAGGCAGAGGCTTTAACCCACTGAGCCACCCAGGTGCCCCAGTTCTTGGATTTTTTAAAAAAATATTTGTACACATGGGACACTTTCATTTGCCGCTGATTATTTGGCTTTCCCACAAAGGTCTGTTTGCTCTGACGATGGTGATGCCTTGGGAAGAGATGTAGAGTTGAGTCCATCTAACACACATTTTATTAATAATTAAGCAAACAATTATTAACCTAATGAACTTGAGGAGGTCTCTCGGCCTGAGCTTTAGTACACTTAACGACTGAGCCACCCAGGGGCCCCAATATGTATTCTTTTTGATGTTACTTTAAATGGAATCATTTTTGTAATTTCTTTTACAGATTGTGCATTATGTATAGAAATACAACTGATCTTTATGTGTTGACTCTGTATCCTGCTACTTTGCTGAATTCATTTTTAGTATTTCTAACCATTTGTGTTTGTGTGTGTATAATATTAAGGGTTTAAAATATTAAAAATCATATCAGCAAACATCATTTTACTTCTTCCTTTCCAATTTTGATGTCATTTATTTATTTTACTAATTGCCCTGGCTAGAGTACTTTGTTGAATAAAAGTAGTGAAAACAAACAAAATAAAAATTGAGGTAAAAGCTGCAAACTTTGGTAAAGTTAGGAAAAAATAAAAATCAACAAATCATTCCCCAAAAAGTACAAAACCAAAAAAAGAAAAAAAAACCAGAAAGCAAAAAACACAACCAAACCCTAAGTTATAAGCTTTCTTGGTACATATACAATAACTACAAAAAAATTTCATTCAAAAAAGTACTTAAAAAAATCCTCCTCTTAAAATTCTTGGTTGGTGAGCTGACCAGTCAGTTGAAAGGATCCGTAGAAATGAAATCACCCCCCCAGACACTCACCCAGGATCGGGAAGTACTGGCTACTTCCTGTACACTTCAGTGTATAAACCTGCATTACAGGTTTATAATGTAATGAACTCAGTTTTTTGAGGATGAAAAGAAGAAACCAGTGTGAAAGGATATATAAGCAGCCAGGCTCTAGACAAAAGGAGGTGTTATTATATGGCCGTGGCCAGTTTTTCCTCTGAATTTCAAGTAGCACTTTGTACTAAATGGCAAATTTAGCTTGGTTTGGAGGTGAGAGCTATGGTCTGGTTGGAAGCTATGGTCTGGTACGGACATGAGATTTAAAAAAAAAAAGGCAAAAAACTGGGAGCAAAGCCATGCCCTACCACTTCAGTAGCTATGTGACCCATGATAAGTTTCTGAAAAAAGAATCTTAAAGCTATTTAGCTCTAAGGTCATTCACTGTGAAGATGAAGTGGAAAAATATCTCTAAAGGCACGGGGTACAGTGCAAGTTCTTGGCCATTGTTTAGAAAGCATTCCTTCAGGGCAGAGAATGGTAAAGGTGAATCAAAAAGGTTCTGAACAGGCAGCATGCAGAGGAAAAAGCCTGACTCCAACTGGTGTGACCTGAGTAGGTCCTGGAATGACCTCATTCTGTTCCTCATTCTATTTCCTCAGGTATGAATCAGGGATAATAATAATAACAATTTCTTAATTTTATCTTAGGGTTATTGTAAAAACGAAAAGTGGTAAAATATCACCAGGCCTGTAATAATTCTCCTTATTTCTAAAGATAGTCTTTTTTAAAAAATAGGTTTTATTTATTTATTTGATTGTGGGGGTGCATGAGCAGAGGGAAGGACACTTTCATTTGCCGCTGATTATGACTTCTTGCTGAGCAGGGAGCCCAATGCAGGACTTGATCCCCAGACTCCAGAATCATGACGTGAATGGAAGGTTGACACTTAACAGACTGAGCCACCCAGGCACCCGCCCAAAGTGGTGTTAAGCTGTGTCTAATTTTATGTTATGGAATATAGTGTCTAGGATACTCTTTTGACAAAATGCAGGCAAGTCACTGTGTAACTTGACTGCCTCCATTTCAGGCCACCTATTAGGTGATGAAACACTGATAATTAATGAAGATGGAGGAGTAGAGGAAAGAGGCACAGCTGGTAAGAGATGGAATGATGATGTCAGAGCAAGAAGTGATCAAAATTCTAAACTCTATCAACTTTTTTTTTTTTGTAAGTAGGCTCTATGCTGGGCACTCACAACCCTGAGATCAAGACCTGAGTTGAGATCCAGAGTCGAATGCTTAACCGACTGAACCATCCAGGCGACCCACAAATTCTAGCAAATTTGATAAGATGAAGGCTTTCTTCCTGAGCCCCCGCCCCCCCCCCCCCCCGTCCTGTCCTGTCCTTTCTATGGAAACCCTTGTAAAGAGGAAGCGAACCAGAGCATGCTGGGAAAAGCACTGTGTGGTGGGGAGAGTGTCAGGGCCCCTGGCTGAGGTGTGGGGCCCCCGACACTGACTTGGTGTATTCACTTCTACAGCAAAGTGGGGCTATGTAGTAATGACATGTATTGAAATTGTACTGTGTGTGCCACCTGGACATTTTTAGTGAATTCTCAAAAACAATGTCTGAGGCTGGTTGTGAAGCTGGGATGTTCCCCAGTTATGGAGTTAGTAGGTGGCAGAGCCAGGATTTGAACCCAAGTACTCCACATTACCTTCCCCTTTCAGCTTTAAGCTTCTACACTATGGTGGCCAAAGATGTCTGAGCAAGCAGGTCTGTGGGGGCACCACTCAGAAGTGGTTAATGTTAGCAGTTTGTTTCACTGGTCCTTCTAAAAGTGAGGCTTGGGAATAAGCTTTTTTACTCCTGAGAGCATAGGGAATAAACAGAGTTGATTTATGACAGATTTTTAAATTGAGAAGAGTATAAATATTGGCTTGTAGACTAGTGACAGGGCTTCCACTGAGGGGCAAGCGGAAGAGCCAGTCACTTGCGAACTAGCCCAGAGGAGTGAGTGACCCAAGAGACCCTGGTATGTCAGATCCTAAAGGAGTGGGGATCCCTTCTCAGGGGTCATGGTGCTGAACTGTGCCCAGTACTGCTAAGAGATCAGACCAAACAAGAACCAAAAGCCCCATGAAATTTACCACTTAGAACACAGATGGCTTCACTGGTGTTTGAAATCACATCACTCATCTCATTCTGTTTCTATTTAGAAGGATTTTCCCCAGGGGTTGTTCCTTAATTTTGTCCCCAGTTTTGGGAGGCATGCCTTCTTTTGGGCCACTCTGTGCATCCCCTACTTCCTACATGTAAAAGTGCCTGGTCATTGAACTTATCCTCCTGATTGTTAAATCACCATAAAGATACATTTTTGCTGCAGCTGTATAGCTCAATGTCTCCAGAAGACCCTCCAATCTTTTCTGGGCCTGGAGGTTTCAGTCAATCAACAAATCTGCAATCATAAAGATCATGTTTGCCTTCAGACACATTTTAGCTGCATCTGAGAGCTAATGTATTTTAAAAAAATTTTTTTATTAAAAAAAGTTTCCAGTCATGCATTTTGATGGGCTGGAAGAGTGAATTAATAGTAGTCTAATAACTGCGGAGACACAGATGCTTTTGTGAGCCAGCACTGAGGTAAGGCTGCACATCTCGGTAGGAATGACAAGTGAATGAGTCTGCCGCTCACTTAACCTGCTGTTCTTTTCTCTCTCTATTTTCTCTCCTAGGAAACAGATGGAAGACTGCTGTGACCCCGCCCATCTCTTTGCTATGACTAAAATGAATTCCCCCATGGGGAAGAGCATGTGGTATGACGGGGAGTTTTTATACTCATTCACCATTGACAATTCAACTTATTCTCTCTTCCCCCAGGTTAGTATAGTTTGTTGTTGCCTTGCTGTGTAGTTTCCCATGTATCTTCACATCATAGGGAAAAGATAATTGAATTTGCCTAACGAATCAGATCTCTTTCTTTTCATCTCCTTTCTTCTCTTCTTCATTATAAATGTTTTTCTTTATAGCTGTCACCTTTTTTGAAGAAATCACATAATGTTTCCATGCAGGGGCTGAAGTAATAGCTTTCTTAGCCCTTTTGATTTGAGACATATGAGACTGAAGGAAGCAAGGTCAGGAATTGTGGAATTCTAGTGTTTCAAGGTTGGCTGTGGAATGATCTTGAAGATTTGCAGTACTGGAATGTTTCCTTAGGACGGGTCTTGCTCTCGGGGACTGGGAACCATATGGTTAGACGTTTGCTTCTTAGAGCTCTTGGATCTTAATCCTGTGGTCAGACACTGCTCTGAAGTGGAGGAGTGGTGAAGATGGAGAGAATGAATTCCATCATTTTTGAAATGGCCTAAATGAAACCTTGGTTACTTGTAGTTTTCCTCCTGGGTTTCCTGAGCAATGAAATAAAATGTTTTACTAAAATAAATGCAGTGAAAGGTAAGAATAGAGAAATTGTTATTTCTAGGGAGCCCAGGTTGGAGAGGGGGGTGGTTCTTAGGTGAAACTGCCCTTCGGAAGAAATGGAGAAATGAAGATTAGCCTCCCCAAGTCTTCAAGTCACTCCTGGTTTGGCCAGATGATTGGGCAAAAAGGGAATTCACAGTTAAGAGTTGGAAAACAGAGCCGGGCCTTTCGTGTGTCCATATTCATAGCCACGAGGCTTCAAAGGAGGGACCTAATCAAGCTGAGGCACAGGCTCTGCCAAATCCAAAGGCACACTCTGGGAACTAGCCCATTTCCGCTAGTTCATCTCTAGATATTTTAGTTGAACTTCATGGTCTTAGTGTGTAATGATTTTTTAAAATTTATTTTATTTATTTATTTTTTTAAGATTTTATTTATTTATTTGACAAAGAGAGAGAGAGAGATCACAAGTAGGCAGAGAGGTGGAGGGGGGAAGCAGGCTTCCCACTGAGCAGAGAGCCCAATGTGGGGCTCAGTCCCAGCACCCTGAGATCATGACCCGAGCCGAAGACAGAGGCTTAACCCACTGAGCCACCCAGCTGCCCCCCCCCAATTTTTTATTTTAAAGTAGTAAAATAGAAGGTTGAAGAGGCTTCTCAGTGTCAAAGGGAATGACTAAGAGCCATAAAATGTGAGATTGGATTTCTTCTCCATTTCTGACTAACTAAATGCCCTGCTAAGTCACCCAGCTCTTTTGAGACTCAGCATTCTCATCTGTACAGTGGCGAGAGCAGTACCTGTCCTCCTACCTCATGGAGTGGTAGTCAGGATGGATGTGAATAATGCATGTCCATGGACTTTGAAGACACAAAGAGTGTTGTAAATGTCGTGGCTCCTATATTGCATCTTCAGACTGAGGAATGAAGGAGATAATTGCATTAGTCAGGGTTTAAGGCAGGGAACAGAAATCTTCCTAGGTATTTTTAGCAGAAAGATACTTCTTATTGGGAATTAGCTACTTAAAAGAGCATTAGAAGAATGGAGAAGTGGGAGTCAAAAGTGGCTCCTGGAATTACTTAGTTCAAGAATTTACTGCCATAACTGTGGTTAAGAGATTAGAAAGCCCCAGCTGCCACTGCCATTATCATGGTCACAACTGTCTTGTGACAGAAACAGGTTCGGGAAGATGGGTTCCAATTTATCTTCTTCTAAATCACCCTCAAGTGCATCTAATGGCTAAGATTAATTTGCATCTGGAGCATTAGTTGCAGAGAAGTCCAAGAGAGGCAGTTTTTAAAACAATCAGGCTTCAGCAGGAAGCTAGAAAAGAGATGGAATGGAGGGTAAACAAGTCAATCCACAGTATCCTTTATGTACAAAACCTGATGTCAACTTGCTATGAATGAAGAAGAGATAAGGAAGCAATCTTCTTTAAAGCTCATCAAATAGAAAAATTTTAAAAGAAATCCAAAATAGTCTTTTTTATACATGAGGGTTTTCAGTCATCCCAACTGACTTCTAACTTTGTGCTAGCAAATAGATTTGAAGAAAAGAGATGATTAAAGAAAAATACAAACTAGCCTCCCATCTTATCTGTCATTTGCAGCAGTAAGATAGCAGGAAACATTTCCTTTTTAAAGTGTGTGCACATGAATTCTGTGCTTCTTTGTGCTGGTTGTAAGACCAAGGAACCATCTCTGAATAATAAGGAAAAATGGTTTTTCTTAGGAAGCAGAAGTCATTACTTCATTGTGTGTGTGCACAGTCATGACAAAGAGCTAAACCAATTCAATGAATAGATTTTTTTTGAAGTTACACGTGTATTTTTCTGCTGAGATTCTGAAATGACTAATTTATAGAAATCCCAGAAAATCAGTGTGCAATAAAAAGGATGGTATATATCCCTGTGCCCTCACTCCATTATTATTCCTTTGTGCAATATTCCTACTTTGATATCAGGAAGCTAAGTTACCGGTTAATTGATATGCTTCATTCAGATTCCTGTGGGAAGAAAGATGTATGTGCTAGTTAGGCAGAAATGCAGCTGAATGGGTTAGGCTCAATGTTGTTGGTTGAACAAAGCATCCCTTCTTTCAGCAAAATAATGCCAAATCACTCACGCTCTAACTCAGATATATAATTCTACGTCACATTTTAAATTATGTACTCTAACATGTTAATCTTGATTTTTATTACACGTTCCCCCTAAATGCTCAATATATGTTAGCTATCATCATTATTATTATTCCGTTGCCTTCCTTTATCCACTGTTTTTTTCTTGCTCCTGGAGTCGTTGCCAAGAAGCAATACAAGATCCTCTATGTATTGTGGAAATTTAGCAGGCCCTGAATCAGAGCTGGAGGGTCCAAGGAGGGTCCCGTGGAGAGCCAGTGTGTGTGTGTTTGTTTGTTTGTTTGTTTTTTAAGATTTTATTTATTTATTTGACAGACAGATCAGATCACAGATCACAGACAGACAGAGATCACAGGTAGGCAGAGAGGCAGGCAGAGAGAGAGAAGGAAGGGAAGCAGGCTCCCTGCTAAGCAGAGAGCCAGATGGGGGGCTCAATCCCAGGACCCTGGGACCATGACCCAAGCCAAAAGCAGAGGCTTTAACCCACTGAGCCACCCAGACACCCCTGTTTGTTTGTTTTAAATAGACTTTATTTATTTATTTGACAGAGAGAAAGCATAAGCAGGAGGAATGGCGGCAGAGGGGGAGAAAGAAGCAGGCTTCCCGCTGAGCAAAGAGCCTGACATGGGACTCTATTCCAGGACCCTGGGATCATGACCTGAGCAGAAAGCTTGAGTCTTGAGTCACTTAACCAACTGAGGCACTCAGGCGCCCCACCAGTGTTCTTTGAGATGCCACAGTGAATCTCCTTAATTATAATATTCTTCCTCTCTTTTCTTTTTTTTTTCCTTTTCTTTTCTTTTTCCTTTCCTTTCCTTTCTTTTTCTTTTTTCTTTTTTTCTCTCCTTCCTTCCTTCCTTCCTTCCTTCCTTCCTTCCTTCCTTCCTTCCTTCTGTCCTTCCTTTTTTTCTTCCCTCCATTGCCCCTTCCCCACTTCCTCCCTCCCTCCCTTCCTTCCAATTAGGTGTTTCTTATTTGGACCTCCCATAACTTCCTATAGTGTAATTATCAAATTCATTCAGTTCTACCTCATATACAGTTAGCTACATAACTGCATATCCACAGGTTACAGTTTTCTGAGAGTCGTTATCTGCTGATCTCAATACCATCTTGTGAGCTTTTGAGGAACAAGAGTATTTTTTCTGTGTTGGGCCTAACACAGGGCTTCCCACTTGATAGAGATACTCATTTTTAGCTGATGGTGTTTGCCTAGGGATCCCTATCTTTGTCCTGCCTGGGGGGATCCCCTGAAGTGCCCTTGCTTGAACAGTTGGAGACCAAGCCAGACATTTTGATACAGCTATTTCCAAGTGGCTCTATAAATGTATTTTCTTTAAGTATTGGTTGAATATTATTAGGCTTAAAGGGCTGAAGTTTAACCTTTGCATAGATTTTTCTACACACATATGCTGTGTGTGTGTGTGTGTGTGTGTGTGTGTATGTATTTGGAGGGGACATTGTGATGGTAAGTGTTCCTACTTTGAGAATACTCCCATCCTCTGTGTCCCCACTTCCTTCCTGCTTTGCCAAAGACTGTCCCTTTTAAGCTAGCATGGTCCCATGTGTGTATCTATTACCTAAATAAATACTATTTTGACCTAAAACATATCCGTGCCCAGAAAAAGCATAAATTTCCTTGGAAATCAGCGAGGGAGCAGCAGGAATGTTAGAAACCACAACTGTGCAGTTATAATCTGAAAAATATTTCCTTTTGGTGTAATAAAAACACCGTCAGCTCACTATTCACTTATGTTGTGCTGAATAGTCATGTGATATAAATCAGAAGCCAGACTAGCCATTTTTTCTCAGAATATCCACCCAAGGCCATTTGTAAAGAATCACAAAGCATCATTAATGCACCGCAGACATATTTCCAGCTCCTCTGGTTGCCATAAGCTCTCTGACGTGTTCCACTTGGCCTAGACTCACATTGCCCTTGGCCTGTGGGAAACCCAGCAGGACATTCTGAAGTAGTTTTGTCTAAATGGCTTTGTTAAAATGAAAATACACATTTTTTTTCCTTTCACAGTCATGTGCTTAATAGAATCTTCTGAGCCTCTGGATATCCCTGAGTCTCACAGCAATTTTTTTCTCCCTGCTAATGAAATTTGGATTATACTCTATAATCTATAGCATTTGGTAACTTGTTTTTCTACTTACCAATATTATTATGATAATTTTTCCAATCATGTCCCTTTTTGACTAGGAAGAAACTAAGGGGACTGACATTTGGTGGACATAGATCTTTGCCAAATCTGTGTTAGGTTCATGTTGTCAGGCTTACATTTGCCTCCTTTATAATAGAAACTTGGCACAGAGGCTTAATGGAATAGGTACTTATTTATCTCCCAAAACAGAGAATTAGCAGGTGGGTAGTTGAGGGTCAGGTAATGGCTACATAGTGCCATCAAGCTCCTAGGTTCCTATCTCGATGCTTGAATGCCCTTAGTTGATGGCCACAGGACCTTCCAGTTTCGGTCCAGGATCCCACTGGGAAGAAGGAGGAAAGAGAAGAGGGAATATGGAACATATCCTGCTGATGTGTCAGTGGTCAGGATTCAATCACATGGGCATGTCTATGCAAGAGAGGTTGGAAATTTCAGTGTTTCAGCTCTAGGCAAATGTCCTGTATGTGCTGGCCTGTCTATCTCAGCTTCTTCTCATGTTATCTCATGCTATCATTACAGCAACTATATATGGAAGTTCTTATTGTCTTCATTTCATGGATGAAACAGACCAAGAAGAGTTAATAAACTTACCCAAGGTTCCAGAACTGGAAGGGTTGGGAAACCTGGTCTATCTGATACCAAAGCTTCCATTGTTTATTATCTTGCTTTTTTTTTTTTTAAAGATTTTATTTATTTATTTGACAGAGAGATCACAAGTAGGCAGAGAGGCAGGCAGAGAGGGGGGGGGGGAAGCAGGCTCCCTGCTGAGCAGAGAACCCGATGAGGGGCTTGATCCAAGAACCCTGAGATCATGACCTGAGCTGAAGGCAGAGGCTTAATCCACTGAGCCACCCAGGCGCCCCTGTTTTTATTTTCTTAAAAAGACATTGGTTCTGGTGGATTTGTTGTTCATTCTTATCACTCAGTCACCTTGAAACCACTTAAAGGCATTTCACTTCCATTATATGAATACCCCTAGAAGAAATGGAGAAGTTTCGTTCGCAGATATTTGAGAGGAAAAAAAAATAAAGTGTAGATATGCAAGTTGTAAGATCCTATACCACACTGTAGCTTCCCTTTGAAGCTAGTTTCCAGTATGGCACTGTAGTTTCCCTTTGACTTTGAGCTCCCTAGCAGTCCATAATAAAAGGAGGAATAAGACCAGTTACATTATATTGATTTCTATTAAGTGGGTTCCTAGGCGCAATTTCAACTTGTGTGTGGAGGCTTCCCCACTTTACCAAGCAATTCTCAGATACCAGCTGGGTGTCCTCCGATTCAACTCCATTCTGACACTCTACCAGGTGATAGCATCACGTTCCATAGACAAAAGTCTCAGTCCCACAAGACCACCCTCTACTTCAGACCCCAGTTGCTAAGTCCAAGTTGTTAACCTGTGCTTCTGATTGAATCGCTACAGATCAGAGTTTCCCATGACCTCTCCTTGAGTTTGATTAATTTGTTAGAACAGTTCACAGAATTCAGAAAATCCACTTACTCACTATATTACTAATTTACTACAAAGGATACTAAAGGGTACAATCAGCTGCCACATGAAGACAGGGCGATGTCCCAGACAAAGGGGCTTCTGTTCTTGTGACACCTAGGGCCCTGCACAGTGGCAGGTGGAAGTGTTCGAGTCCATCAACATGAAAGCTCTCCGAACCCAATCCTTTTGGGGTTTGATGGAGGCTTCATTACACAGGCATGATGAGATGAAATGATTAACCACTGGTGATTGATCCAACCTCCAGCCCCTTTCCGTTTCCCGGAAATCAGGGGGTGGGACTGAAAGTTCCAGTCCTCTATTCATGGTTGGTTGTCTGGCAGCCACTCCCACCCTTAGGTGCTTTCCAAAAGTCGCCTCATTAACATAAACCTCGTTGGGTGGAAAGGGCCTTGTTATGAATAACAAGACTTCCATTTCATCTTTATAATTCTGAAGGGATTTCAGGAACTGAGGGCAAGAGACCGAATATTATGATAACAGGTGCTAGCAGCGCTCTTAGTGCTCAGGAGATTCCAAGGATGTTGGGAGCTGTGAGACAGGAACTGTGGATGAAGACCAGATATATATGAGAAATGTTTTTCGTCATCTGAATGATGAAATATATATATTTCTTATAAATCACAATATTGCATCTCTAATAGAGAACTCCAGGCTCTCAAAGGGGAAGCAAGTTATTCTTTGTACATTGCTGCTTTATTACAGGAATCCAGAACATGATCCCACTACCATTAAATAATTCAGGTCATTTACTCTATTGCTCTTGGGCAAGTGCTATTGTTAAGAGAACTGTGTAGGAAATGGAATTTAAAGATTTGGATTTTAGACCTGTCCTTCGTATGATGACATTTATGATTCCAGACAAGTCATATACCTGTTATCAGCCTGAATTTTATTCAATTCAGGACTAAAAATCCCTGGCCTTTGTATTTCAGTGTTATGATGAGAAACAGTTAAAATGAGATTATGGAAGTAAAAGTGCTTTGTAATGAAGGCGCTATACAAACATCTAATATTCTTACTGTTCTTATCTGCTAAAGCTTTTATGGCATGCAAACGTCTCTTTCACATTTTGGTAGTACTAGAAACCAGTGGGGGAAAAACACTACTAGAAAAGGAGTGAAGTTAATTTTCCAGTCTGTTGAGTAGTAAGAAGAGATAAATCTGTTGAGTCGGGGACTTAGGGAAACATAAAGTAGTAATTGAGAATGTTACAGACTCTGCCACTTGTACTTTCATGTCATCATAGTTGGGTAATAATTATGATAAACTGAAAATGCAGTATGAGAGAAGTTATTAATTTTTAGGGAATTAAGATTGTGTATCTAAATGAATTCATATCCGGTATTCTTCAAATTGCTGTGTAACTGAGGAGATGAAGAGAGTGGATGGTCACAGATGTCAAAATATCTGTTACCTTCATAGGAAAGGAAAGCAAATGATTAGAAGTGAGGTAGTACATGGAACTGCCCCACAGTGGAGCTGAAGGTAAATTCTAAGGTTTCTTCTTTTGCAAATATAGAAATAATTACAAATTAAGACCTTTCTTTAGTGAACATTCGCGGATTTTCTATGGTTGAGAACAAAATGAAAATTAAATGTAAGGAATGCTCTATTGCACCAAGGTGCAGACCATTCTAAAATATTTGACAGTGTGTAAAATTTAGTACAAAGATTGATTATGGCTCAGGCTTCTGGATTCCTGGGAACAATCGAAAAGGATGCATGATGCCAATTACCAGTGACTCGAATCTCATTCTGTAGGTCTGATGGGAGTGATAACTTTCTTCAGGAGGTGTTAATGTTCATATAATATTTTCTTCTTAGGTTTGGTGACATGACAGGGTTTTCCTGTAGAAAAAGCTTGTATATGCATCCATCCATACTTCCTTCCTTCCTTTCTTTCTTCTTCTTCTTCTTCTTCTTCTT
>ML097319.1:4441-15627 GCA_003697995.1 Taxidea taxus jeffersonii
TTTATGTTTGGGAAAAAGTTCTTCTAGGTTCCATGAGAAAAATAGATTGGTGAGGGGAAAAGTGGAGGCAGCAAGTTTATCGCCAGAGAATCTAGGAGTAAGAAGGCAGAAGAAGCAAAGAGGAAGTGGCAAGAGGCTGACAGGTACAGTCAGTGCAGATAAAACTTGAGAATGCATCGTGTTTGGGGGATAAGGGAAAGGGAGAACTCAGGGATGTCACCTGGAGTGTTGTTTTGAGCACTAGGGTGCAAAGGGCACGGTGTGTTCTGATGAAAAATATCCAGGAAAGAGGAGGTGAAGAAGAATAAGTCAAAACCTAAACTTTTAAAAACAAATAAATGTATTTCCCTGATAGAAACTGTTTTTCAAATCAGGGCTTGTACAGATTTAATATGAAGTTAGTTCTAGCCATCAATAAATATAATACAAGCGAACCTTAGAGTTGTTGCAGGTTTAGGTTCCAGACCACAGCAATAAAGTGAAGGCTGAATGTCACAATAGAACAAGGCAAGTAAGTGTTTTGTCTCCGAGGGCATATAAAAGTTATGTTTATACTATGCTGTAGTCTATTAAGTGTACAATAGCATTAGGCCTAAAAAACCATGTGCATACCTTAATTAAAAATACATTATTGCTGGAGCCTTCGGGTGGCTCAGTCGGTTAAGTGTCTATCTTCGATTCAGGTCATGATCATGATCCCAGACTTCTGGGATTGAATCCACACATCGGGCTCTACACTCGGTGGAGAGTCTGCTTCTCCTTCAGCCCCTCCCATTGCTCATGCTCTCTCTCTCCAATAAATAAATAAAATATTTTAAAAAATATTTTATTGCTATTTTTTAAAAAATATTTAAAAAAAATTTTTTTAATATTTTATGGCTAAAATCTGCCAGCCACTATCTGAGCTTTCTGCAAGTCATAATCTTTTGGCTGGTGGAGGGTCTTGCCTCCATGTTGCTATAAAGCTTCTCCATCAGCACCTGCTGCTTCTCCTTGTGCTTTGATGTTATGGAAACGGTTTCTTTCCTTAAACTTCACAAACCCACCTCTGCTAGCTTCGAACTTTCCTTCTACAGCTTCCCCATGTCCCTCAGCCTTCACAGAATTGAAGAGAGTTAGGGCCTGTCTCCAGACTGGGCTTTGGCTTAAGGGAATGTTGTGGTTGCTGTGGTCTTCTGTCCAGACCTCCAAAATGTTCTCCATATCCACAGCAAGGCTGTTTTTCTTCCGATCATTCCTGGGTTCACTGGAACAGCACTTTGAATTTCCTTCCAGAACTTCTCCTTTGCATTCACAGCTTGGCTAACTGGCACCAGAGGCCTAGCTCTCAGCTTCTCTTAGCTTTCGACAGCTTTCCTCACTAAGCTTAATCATTTCTAGCTTTTCAAGTGATGTAAAGTGAAAGACACATGGCTCTTCCTTTCACTTGAAGATCTAGAAGCCATGGTAGGATTATCAATGGGCTTAATTTCAATACTGTTGTGTCTCAGGGAGTGGGAAACCCCAAGGAGATGGAGAGAGATGGGGGACACAGTTTGGTGGAGAAGTGAGAACACACACACACTTTTTTTTTTTAATTTTATTTGTTCGTTAGACAGAGAGAGACACAGCGAGAGAGAGAACACAAGCAGGGGGAGTGGGAGAGGGAGAAGCAGGCTTCTTGCTGATCAGGGAGCCTGATGTGGGGCTCCAACCCAGGACTCCAGGATCATGACCTGAGCCTAAGGCAGACGCTTAACAACTGAGCCACCCAGGTGAACCCCCCAACACACACATTTATCAGTTAAGTTTGTCATCATGTGGGAGCAGTTAGTGGCACCCCAAAACAAAAAGATCACTGATTGCAGATCACCATAACACATATAAGAATAATGAGAAGTTTTGAAATATTGTGAGAATTATCAAAATGTGGCACAGAGACATCAATGAGTGAATGTTAGTAATGAAGAGACACTGATAGATTTGTTCTATACATGATTGCCACAAACATTCAATCCTTTAAAAAAAAATGCAATGTTGGGGCACCTGGGTGGTGCAGTGGGTTAAGCATCTGACTCTTGCTTTTGGCCAAGGTCATGATCTCAGGGTCATGAGATTGAGCCCTGCCTGCTCCAGGCCCTATGCTCAGTGCAAAGTTGGTTTGAGATTCTCTCTCCTCTCTTTGCCCCTTCTGCTCATGCTCTCTCTCTTTCTCAAATAAATAAATAAATCTTTTAAAAAATAATACAATGTCTGCCAAGTGCAATAAAGCAAAAGGCAATAAAATGAAATATGCCTGTACTATTCATTCAGTGTTTGAGAGGATGATAATAATAATAACTTTTTTAATAAAAATACTCTAAATATCCTGAGGTCAGGTGTAGCGACTCATCTGTACTAGGTGTTCAGTAAAAGTCTGTGGAAATAAATCCAAATGAAAGCCAAGAGTTGGAGAGAACCTACTTCTGGACTCATAAGGTTCTTTCCACTTCCAAATTGAGTGAATTAGGGGAATTTAAAACACTTTGAATTTCAATATTCTCCTGTGTAGAATAAGCATGGTAACAAGATCATAATGCTTAAATAAAATATCACATAAAGCCAGCTCTTTACAGAAAAGACCCTCCAGTCTCTGAATCCATCCTCTCTCTTCAGCTCTATTGTTCACTCCCAAGTTTGAGTCTTATAAGCATTTTTGCACAATCTCTACATCTACTTAGATTAAATGTTGTCTTAGCATCTAAGATGGCATTGTACATAGAGAAGAAATTCAATTCTTCTTTGCTGATTAACATATTCTTGTAATTAAATATAAGCCCTCCGAAAGAATACATAAGTAGCCCAATGGACCTTGGGCTACAGGATTCTGTTGCCTGTCATTGTCCTTAAGACCCCCTTCTGCCCTCTTCTTATTAACAGACCAGCCAAACAACAAGAATTTGCCTTTCAATCTATTGTGAGCAAAATAAAATGGTTTTCTTCCAGCATAAAAAAACCTATAGGCAACTGTAAAATATGATTTCCTTTCAGCTTCTTGACAGACTTCATATAAATTTCAGTGTACAGGAGGAAAGAAAAGAAAGAAGGGCCACTTTAAAAGATAAATTTCATCATGGATGTCTGACAATAGAGTAGATGTTCAGAGGGCCCTTTTTTAAGAGAGAGGGGGAAAAAGATCATGCTTTTAAACAATCAAAGGTTAAAGTTAGCTCCGTCATTCATGTGGTTTCATTCCTTTATGCATATTGAAATACCTCAGAAAGATTTATAACCTTCGTTCATACATTCAGAGTTCCAGTAAACGAGTCCCTTTTTTGAAGGTTAAATATTTATGCTCCTATTTTCCTGGCTGATACAGACAAGAAGAGTAAAGCCATGTGAGCCAAGGAGCCATGGTGACAGGCCAGGTTAGGATGAGAAATGACACCTGGTCAGATATCCTGAACATCTTCTGCCCTTTCACACTCTTAGTTTTGAGGAAAATGAATGAATGAATGAATGAATGAATGTTGGGGCCACCCAATACTTCACCCGAGTGGCAGTACCAGCTATTGCAGTTGGCATTCTGAACTCTCAATTAGATACATACTTATGATCTCTATAAGTCATAGTGCAACCAGAGAAGCAGAGCCAGTAGGAGATATAAAGATAGGAAAATAGTTAGATATAGACATAGTTACCCATATATGTGTATATAAAGAGATTGATTTGAGGAACTGGCTTATCCAGCTGTTGGGACTGGCTGATGTAAGTTCAAATTTGTAGGGAAGGGGAGATCACAAGCAGGATGGAACACTATGGACACATGTTGATAGTTTTGTCCATATGCCTCCGTCAAGAAGGAAGATCAGGAGCAGGGAGAGGTAGTCATAGAGACAGCTACTCCTCACACAGACTTTCAACCGTTCCTCTGGTTTCTCATTTATTCCTCCATCTCATCCTTTACAATTTTGGGATCCTTTAGTTACTGAGATTTTCTAGCCTTCTACAACTCAAAGGGTTTGCTTTAGTTAAAAAACCATTTGGCTTTCATTTTTCACCAATTTTATGGAAAAGTTTTCTGCTCATTGACTCCTTTTTCATCTATGTTTCTAAGACAGTAGAAGACATTTCAGGTGATCTCACCACAAAAAAAGAAAAAAAATGTCTAAAAAGGTGACTATGTGAGGAAATGGATATATTAATTAGCTTGACTGCAGTAATTATTTAACTCTATATATGTATATAAAAACATCATGTAGGACTCCTAATATAAAATTTTGTTTAAAATTTTTAATTAAAATCAACAAAATTTCTGGGTTTTCCAGTTGATCTCTTCTCTTCCATTCTCTTGTTTTACTTTTTAGCAAACTTCTTTCTGGACTTTTAATCGGATTTTGACAGAAGAACGTGTGTGTGATCTACAAAAGCCAACTAGACTTCTTTGTTTCCATTTTGCAAATAAAGGAATAGAATTCCTTTGAGAAATTAAGTGACATAAATCCACACAACCAATACCTGGTCTAGGCCCCAAACAGATTCCAGTGAATCATCTAATTTGGAAATGTTAAGGGCATTATTAAAGGAAACTAAGCATTTTTTAGGCATGTTAAAAATATTCTCATTCTTATTGCAGCTGCCAATTAAAATTGAAATGGCATTTACTTGTCATCTCATGTACTTATCATCCATAAGCAGTTGATTTATTAAATTATCAGAATGCTTTGTTGATACTTGGCTATCGATCCAAAATGAATCCAAAATGAATGAATGAATGAATCCTGCAAGATTGTCCTAATGATATAGCATATGATTCAAGTAAATAACCAATATGTAGGAATGATTCTCTTATAGTCAAAATAAAAGAACATGAGAGCAAAGATGTCACCATGCACAATTACAACACATGACTCGCACTAAAAATGTTGGCTCTTCTGACAAAAGACTCTAGCTCTACGATCTAAAAGTTTTAAATCTAAGAGTGAGATGCTTCCATGGCAAATAATAGTTTCTCTAAATTGAAAGCTGATATGGGCACATGTCCATTTTGGATTCCTTGGAGGTTTAGAAAAGTAGGTGAGAAATGGGATCATGTTACTGCCCAAAGTCTCAATGATCCTGGTTGTCAAGGGGATAATGAAGAGAGAAGTATAGGTTAAATGAATTGGGTAATTCTCTCAAATTAAGGCTACAAAATCCTTCATGAAGAACCTAGAATAGCCTTGAATCCCACATTACCCTCCATGAAAGCTGTGGTAGATTGGATTATGTGTCCCAATACTGTGAAGAATAATAAAAATAGAGTCACACACTTTGCCATGTAACTTTCAGTGTCCTCCCACCTTGGGTGGGATCTACTTTCCCACCCCTCTGATAGTGGCCTTTGGGAATCACTTTGCCCAATGGAATATTAGCACATATGGTAGCAGAAGCCACAGACATGTTTATGTTAACTCCTTGAGACCTGAGAAGGAGATCCATGAGGGGAAAATACCTGCATCTTCTGGTTGCCTGGAGCCCATACTTATCCAGAACAGTTACAGTTGCCCAGCAGGCTGTGAGAAATAAGAGTTTGTTGTTTTAAGCCACAGAGCTGGGGCTGTTTGTTGCACAGCACTGTTGCCGGGATAGCTGAAGAAGGTAGAGGCTCAGCTCTGTCATGCTTTTATAACCCTAGTTCTAGATTCCACCATCATCCCTTATCATAAACTTCTTTAGTGAATGATCTTTGCATCCAAATAACCTTACATGAGGGACGCCTGGGTGGCTCAGTGGGTTAAGCCGCTGCTTTCGGCTCGGGTCATGATCCCAGGGTCCTGGGATCCAGTCCCATATCGGGCTCCCTGCTCGGCAGGGAGCCTGCTTCTCCCCTCCCCTCTCTGCCTGCCTCTCTGCCTACTTGTGTGATCTCTGTCTGTCAAATAAATAAATAAAATCTTTCAAAAAAATAATAACCTTACATGAAAATAGGATGAGATAGTATTTCTTCTTTACAAAGTTTATTGACTTATGGGAAGTCAAATCTTAAGTAAAAATTGAGAAGACCAAATAAGTACCTAAATAGACACAATGAAAGAATAATAAATAGTAATTTCCATAGGACTAAAATTAGCTCTATCTTGGTCAGAAAATAAGTTTAAAATTTGAACAATTTCATTTTTTTTATGAAGCATGGTGGACTTGTCATAAAACATTTAAAATACAAATTAGAAAGAAAATCTGTGAGATATCCTTTTTTATTATTATGCCCTCTCTCTGTTCCCTTTTCAAATATACCCTCCATGAAAGGGTATGATCTTAACTATAGTCGCCATATTGCATATTATATGTCTGTTTGTCTGACACTCCCATTTTCGCCAGTGATCCTTGTAGCAAATATCTCTAGCTTTCACCTCTAAAATATAGCTTTCACATGGAGACATGCTGAAGATAGGTGTAGAGATGATTAGAAGTAAATAAAGGATATAGAAATGTTTTTTAAAGCTTATTGAATTGATTATCCTAATTGGTGTTTATAATTCTGGAAAAAGAAAATGTTTTGCAATTATGGGGCAAAGAATACAGGCAATCCTCTTTAGCAAAATGATGAACCTTCCAATTTTTCTAAAGTATTGATTTTGAGAATGCACATACAAGAAGAAACTGAAGTAATGATAAATAAATCAATATTTTCAAGCTGGATGAGTATTTATAGGGATGAATAGTTAGTTGCATTTGAAAATATTTCTTCTTCAAGGCATATTTATCTTTATTCATATATTTTCAAAACTAGGAAAATCTGGAATAATATTTTCAGTTTGCCATTTTAAAATTCTTACTAAAATTTCTAATACCCTTGTTTTTCACTATCTTTTTTTTACTTGATTCAATAAGTTATTTGTAAAATAACTGACATGTATAAAGATAAAATTTAAATGGTCAATGCAAAAATGTCTATTTTTTCTTCTTTTTTATTTTTTATTGCCTTGGATGACCTTTTCAGCACTTTTCTTGAATAGAAATAGTGAGAAACAAAAATACTAATTTGAAAAGGCATCTGCACCCCCATGTTCATTGCAGCATTATTTACAGTAACCAAGATATAGAAACAACCTTAGTGTTCCTCAGTGGATGAACAGATGCAGAACATGTGGCATATATGCACAATGGAATACTATGCTGCCATGAAAAAGAAACCTTGCCATTTGAGAACATGGAGGGCATTATGCTAAGTGAACTAAGTCAGACCAAGAAAGACCAATATTGTATGATTCCACTTATATGTGTAATCTAAAGCAAAACAAAACATGGACTCCATGCTCAGCACGGAATCTGCTTGAGATTCTTTCTCTTCTTCTTCCTCTGGCCCTCCCCCTACAATTTCCCCTCAAAAATAAATAAGTAAAAGGTGTTTGTTTTTTGTTTGTTTGTTTTTTAATGAGCTCAAAGAACAAACTGGTGGTTATCAGAGGCAGAGTGTGGGAATAAGCAAAATGGGTGAAGGGGTCCAAAATGTAAAAGCTTCCAGTTACAAAATAAGTCATGGGGATATAATGTGCAGTATGGTGACTATAGATAATAATGCCATATTGCATACTTGAATGTTACTAAAAGAGTAAATCTTACAGGTTCTCACCACAAGAAAAAGAAATTTTGTAATTATGGATGGGGATGGGTTTTAACTAGACTTATTTTGGTCATTCCACAATATATGCAAATATCAAATCTTTATGTTGTACACCTGGAACTAATAATGTTTTATGTCAGTTATACCTCAGTAAAAAAAAAATAAGACAGGAAACAGCATTTTTAAGTGCCAGTTAAGTGCTAAAACTGCCAAATAAATGTTCAATGAAAGTCCAATTACTATTAGGAAGAAAACATACAAATATTTAAAACAAATCAATTCTTTGGGGTTACATGGGTGGCTCAGTTGGTTAAATATCTGACTCTTGACTTTGGTTCAGGTCATGATCTTAGTATTGTGAGGTTGAGTCCCGCCTTGGGCTCTGTGCTGAGTGTGAAGCCTGCTTAAGATTCTCTCTTTCTCTCTCTCCCTCTGCCCCTCCCTCCACATCACTCATGTGCTTTCTCTCTCCCCCACCCAAAAAAAAAATCAATTTTTTGAGGGTAGTTGACATGCAATATTACATTAGTATCAGGTGTACAACATAGTGATTCAACAAGTTTATGCATTATGTTATGTTCATCCCAAGTGTAGTTACCATCTGTCCCAACACATCACTACTAAAATATTATTAATTATATTCCTTATGATGTGCCTTTTATTCCCATGACTTATTCATTCCATAACTGGAGGCCTGTATGTCCCATTCCCCTTACCCATTTTGCCCAGCCCTCACCTCACGCCAACAACCATCAGTTTGTTCTCGGTATTTATAGGTCTGATTCTGCTTTAAACAAATCACATTTTAGATAAACAGGACAAACTCCTATTCAAAAATGGTGAAAAAATAGAAATAGAAAAAGTAACAAAAGAGAAAATTATGAATTACAATTCCAAGGGACATGTATAAGAATATTCATGACATTAGTGTTATAACTGCAATAATAAAATAACAATAATAATAACAACCATTAATATATAACCATTAAAGCAATAATATTAAAATCATAACAAACACTTTAACATTTACAAGTAAATAGATTGAAGCATTTTAATATATGCACACAGTAAATGTTTACATCAATGTGGAAAAAATTGATTTATAGCTACATGCCTCAAAAGAAATTAATTTTAAAAATATATGGTCATTAATGATTTACTCTAATCAGGATCTACAACTGAGTTGGGAGGGGGAAGATAGGTGAGTATCTAAACAAAATCTCTGCCACCAAAAAAAAATATGTATATCTATATGTAGATATCTATATGTAGATATACATATAGATATAAAAAGATAAAAAGAAATATAAATGTATCTATATCTATATAATATATGTATAAAGAAATACAAAAAAGAATCAGATCTCCAGCTACATCTATCTATATTTATAAATATAGATATATATCTACCACCAAGGAAAGGTGGGAATGGCTGCTAAATAAGCAATCCATGATGTCTACCTAAAACAGTCACTTGAAAAATGTGATTACTCAAAGAATCACCAAATATACGCATACTAAATCTCACTTGCACGGCTGGGTGATTTACAGATTTTGAAACTACAATAAAATAAACATGACCCCTTGGATTTCCTCATTCTTTACAGAATTATCACTGCAGATGTATGTGGAAAAGAATATCATTCGATGTTATCCCGTGTATTAGATTACTCATTAGATGTCCAAATTTTCTCCTTATGTATTTTGTTCTGTCATTACTTTAAAGTATTAGGTAAGCTTATATATTACAGTGAAGAATTTTGTTACTGCCAAATACCAACTGTGTAATCATGAACGAATCATTTAATTTCCTAAATGTACCAACTTTGGCGTAATGGACTGCACCATAGATTACTACAGAGGTCAAATGAAATTTCTGACAAAATAGATATCTTGCAAATGGAGAAACTGAAGCTGTATACCAGTATGTTTCTTTTCACATGGGAATAAAAGGCTTCTGTAATTTTATTTTTATTGAAAGACTACAAATAATCAATGAGCCAATTTATATTTGAATAAAGCTTACACTTGACAAAGAAGTTAAAAATACAGAGTCTTCCTCAGGCTTTCTTACTATCTTCATTCTATAGATGAGGAATCAGAAGCTCAGGATGTTAAGACATTAGTGAAGTGTCCCAGGTCATATGAAGTGAAGGTGAGATTTCAACCCAGGTATTCTGACACTAACATCAGTTTTCTTCCAAAAACACCATGGTAGGCAGTGATCTCTGAGAGAGAAGAAACCAATGAAGTGAGTCATATGATTTCACCACAACCTGGAAAAACTTTCCAGTCTGCAATTCAGAGAAAGTGAGCCCAGTTAGAGCCTAATTGTCTCCCTGAGATAAGCAGATGGCACCAGAATTCTAGGACAAAGGCAGCAAGAGTTCACAGGGCAGAATACCAGAAAAGGAAGAGCTGCGTAGAGAGAGCTCCAGAGATCAGCAAAGGGTCCCCCTTGATCAAGTCTTCAACAAGGTACTTCTGAGCACAAGTGTGTGAAGAAAGAAAAACAAGGAAAAGAACCACCTGAAATTAACAAAAGGAACAACCCCTGGACCTTACACAATTCCTCCCCTTACTGCCAGTATGGAAAACTTCATAATCCAAAGGGAATCAGGCAGATGACTCAAAAAGGTATTTCCTCAGTAGTGGGGCAATTTGGCTCTATAATAATGGTAAGAAATCTTAAAAGCAAGCCCCAAAAGCATCAAAGTTTTTCTAGGTTTTGTCTAGACTAATCTCACTAATGACCCCAGTTTTCTCTAAATAGGAAGGTTTCTGGCATGTAGAATGTTGAATTTAAAAGCTGAAACAGTCCTAAGTAAATTGAATGAGTTTTTTGCCCTGAAGAAATTCAAAGATATTAATAAAAATGCAAAAATATCTAGAACTGAATAAGGAAAATGCACAGAATCTGACATTCAGAAAAATTAGCAGATGACAAAGAAGCAGGAAAATATGGCATATATGAGGAGAAAATTAAGTCAATAAAAATAGACCTAGAAATGACAGAGACTATAGAATCAGTAGGCAAGGATGGCTTAAAAGTTATTATAACTGTACTCCTTATATTCAAGAAGTTAAAGGAAAGAATGATCATGCTAAAAAGAGACAGGGGAATATAAAAAATAAACAGAATGCTTGGACTTCTAAAGATGAAAAACACTGTATGAAGATGTAAGTACAATGGATTCAGCTAACAGCATATTAGATACCAACAGAGAAAAGGTAAGTGATCTTGAAATCATAAAATAAGCCAAGATGTAACACAAAAATAAAAAGGCTGAATACAGTGCACAATTTCATTGAGGTAGGAAAACTTTATTTAAACAGTTGTTCTTTTTTAAGAATTTATTTATTTATTTGTTGGAGAGAGAGTGGGAGTGAGCACAGGCAGACAGAGCGGCAGGCAGAGGCAGAGGGAGAAGCAGGCTCCCTGCCGAGCAAGGAGCCCGATGCGGGACTCGATCCCAAGACACTAGGATCATGACCTGAGCTGAAGGCAGCCGCTTAACCAGCTGAGGCACCCAGGCATCCCAATTTAAACAGTTTTGACTCAGTATACATGTAATTGCAATCCCTGAGAGAATGGAAGAAAATTTATTTAATGATGACGGAA
>RCUC01101896.1:0-18638 GCA_003697995.1 Taxidea taxus jeffersonii
GAGCCCGATCTCTGCCACCACACACCACCCTGCTTTCCCATCCCAAGTGTTTCTCTGGATCTTTCCTTGGAAACCTGCCCCTGCCCCCAACTGCCCGAGCTCAGGACTGACAAGCAGAATTCATTCCTTCAACCATACATTCGTTCAACCAGTCAAGTGACTCACTTACCAAGCTTGGCATGGGGCTGTGCCAAGCCCTGCATGGGGTGCCAGGAAACCAGACAGATCAGGGGTTTCCCTCCATCCTGGTCTCCCCTCCTTCCACTGCTCTTGGGACTTTGCCAGCAGAAGCAGAGCACACCAGGCAGCGGCCCTACCCTTAGCCTCACTATCAGAGGGCAAGAGTTAAGTGCCAGCCCCATGATTAGCCCTCCCCCCCAGGAGAGCAGCCTAAAATACTTGGGCCAAATAATGTGTAGCTTCACAATCCTTTTGTCTCCATTGTTCTCAGATGACGTGGGACACAAGGAGGCACAGAACTCTGCTCCCTCCTTCCACGAAATTCTTTGACTAACCCTTACCCCAGGCAGCTCTTGAAAAAGTTCTAGACTTGAAGTCCCAAAAACAGGGTTTGAGCTCCAGGTCTGGAGCTAGCTGTGGGACCTCTGGAGAACAAGTCATCCTGCCTCTCTCTGAACCACAGATTCCATAGCTGCAAAATGGAGGTGATCATACTGAGGATTCTAATGCTTATCCCACCGGCTTATAGGTGAGATTAAATCATTCAGACCCAGAGAGACAGTTATCACATACATGATTGGCTCCGGAAACGTCTTAGCAACATAGGGACCTATGGGGGCCAGCTCTGCTGCTTGCAAGATGCATCTGACAATGGGATTTGGGGAAGGTTGGGCTGGAAACAGCCCTAGCAAACTGAGCCGAGAGCATTCCCCAAGTGGACTGTCAGAAGAGTGAGGGGCCTTCCCCTGGCTCACTGGGAGTGGGGGAGCTGTGCTCATCAGCCCAACAGCCAGAGTCCTGGGAGGAGAGCTGGGAACGGGAAAGAACATACTGACACAGCTCTCCCCATTCTTCAGCACCTGGAGCTCCCCAGAGAGGGCACGTGCGCAGAACCTGGAACTCGGACTCTTAGCTATCCTCAGGCCCATCTTAGGACAACTGCCTCTGTCACCCTCCCTTCTTTAAAAGGCCCTAGATTCTAAGGGATCTGGAAAATTCCTTCTTGTCATAACACAGACACCTTCCATTTACTGGGTCCAGGCACTAGGCCAGCTGCATTTTATATGTTTGTTCACTGACACTTCACGAAAACCCTGTTGAAGAAGGTTCGATTGGTACCCCGTTCTATAGATGAACAAAATGAGGCTCAAAAGAGTAAGCTATGCACCCAAGTCACTGGAATTCATACTCAGGTTGGCCCCACTCTAAAGCCTATACTACCTCCAAAGACAAAGTAGGGAGAATCACTGACAAAACGCACTGCAAAGATTCATCCTACCTGTGGGGAATCTTCCCACTGTAGCTGGTAATGAGCCACTGAAAGCACGGGAAATCCTGCGCTCTCCACTCTTCCTGGGGGAGCAACGATGCCAATGCTCCCTCAATACCCACACACTCATCCAGGGCTCCAGGGCACAACACTCTCTCCTGTAGAGATCCCAGACTCTGGAGTTCAGACTCCCACCTGAGGAGACTGGGTCTCTATTGTTCAGACAAGGAAACAGACAGATGCGGATGGTGGGACAGGGGCCTGGGGTGCCCACTGTGATGGGCATCAGTGACTGAGCTGAGACCCCAGTTCATACCTAAATCCAACCTCAGAGTCCACCGTCTGCCCTCCGCCTTGCTGGGTGGCACCACAGGCCAGAGAGAGGTTTAGGGCTCTGCCCTCAGTCAACCTGCATGGATGACCCATTTCCAAGTATCAGTAAACACAAGGGCATCTTTGTTGTTATTAGGATAGGAGTTTCCTTTCGATCCTTTTTGCCCATGTCTGAGATGGCTGAACTGGGTCAGGAGGCTGCCTCTGCGCAAGCCGATGATGTTTTAGATTCCCTGAGAAAGTCCCGGCACTCTACATCGATATCGGAGAAGAGAATTTCGCTTCCTGAGGTGAAAAGCACAAAACCCACTCCTGTCCAGACAAACCAGTGCTGCCTCCAGCAGAAAGAAAAACCTGTCAGGGAAGAGGAGAGAGTGAGACGGGGCATCTGTGAGGGGCTGAGACTTGGCTGAATCACATCCAGGGCTCCAGGCCAGATGGCCACTGAGGACGGAAGCAGGGGACGGACTGGCTGGCCCACCGTATGCAGGAGCCACCGGCTCCTCCTCGGCGAACACACAGGTGCACAAACAGAAGGTTCCAAAGCCACTCCGGGTGCTCCCCTCCCCCATGGGTTTCAGGGACTTGACAAAAAACAAGTCACATAGTCACAGTCTCATACAGAGAGAATCACCAGCTGATGGCGTGGGACAAGCACACACCAACATAGGAACCCTAAGAGATGGTCATCAGATGGGGCTTGGTAATGAGCCCACAGCATGGTGCAGACCCACCAGCCCTCTTCCCCACACCTGCAGGGACAGCTGGCTCCCCCGAGGCCCAGTCCCAGGAGGCTTGTAGAGATCCAAACCCTCAATTCATGTGTATTGTCCCCAACACGGAATCACCCACTGTGACAGACACACTAACTGTCGCCAAACTATCCCACATAGCCTCCCGCAAAAGCAAGGGAAAGTGAACGAATGATCGAATGTTATTTAGTCACACACATACACACACACACACACACTCACTCACTATCTCTCCAGCGTCCTTCTCTCAATGGAAGTGGTCTCCTCGTCGGGCCCCGGGCTCCCCCTGCAGGAAGTGTGGAGGCGCGGGGAGCCCCGGGTCCGAGGTCAGGGGCCCGGTATGCGGGCCCCTCTCACCCGGGGTGGGGGGTAACAGGCCGCAGCAGACTCACCTGACGATGCCGAACATGACCAGCACGTTGCCCAGCAGCCCCACAGCGCACACGGCCGAGTACAGCGCGGTGATGGCGATGGCCAGGGCGAGGGACGAGGCGCTCCGGGTGGCCGGTGGCCCCGACGCATTGGCGCCGGCGCTGGGGAAGGCGCTGGGGAAGGCGTCTGAAGCGTTGGCGAGGAGCAGGGGCTGCAGCTCGGCGTCGGTGGAGGGGGCCGGCTCCATGGCGGCCAGGCAGCGGGTGCCGCGTCCCTCCCGGCCGTGCGCCCTGGGCGCAGAGACCCGATGCGAGCGACGCGCGAGGGCTGAGGCCGCGGCCCCGACGCCGCGGACTGCAGTGCCCTGGCCGCCCGGTCGGCCCGGCGTCCCCTCCGTGCGCCTGGCCGCCCGCCCCACCGGCCCCCCTCCCCCGGCGCCCGGCTGCTCTCCTCGCCCCGAGCGCTCTGAGCCCGAGCCGCTGCGGGCTCCTTGGACGCGCCCGCCGCGCGCACCACGTGGCCCGGAGGCGGCCGCCAGTCTGCGCCCGCGACCGGGGGCGGACGCTGCACCACCGGCTTGGAGCTGGGCCGGAGAAGCTTCCCACTCCTCCCTAGGGATGCTCCGTGGACTCGGGTACCCCCCGACCCCGCCGGGGTCACCTCCTCACCCCTTGCCGCTTTGGAGTCTGAAGGACCTGGATGTGAATCCCACATCTCGCTTCTACTCTAACGAACAGAGAGTGACCTTGAGCAAGTCAATTAACCTCTCTCAAGTTTATTTTCCTCCACTGTAAAATGGGGATCATCGCACCACCTCACTCAGAAGGTTGTTGTGGAGATTAAGATGACCCAAGTAAAAAACTCAGCTCGGTGCCAGGCACACAGGAGGTACTCTGTAAATGATTTTCCTGCACCCTATTCATTTATCTAACAGATATTTTGGGGTGTTGAATATAAGAGCTGGGTACTATTGGGGATCCATTCATTAGCGCACAAACCCAGATAGGGAGCCTACTTCCTGGGGTTTACAGCCCAGTAGCAATCAATCCTGAGATCACACTACTAAAGACAAAGGGAAGGAAAGCAAGGCAAGGGAACTCATTCCTGTGGCAGGGCCAACAAAACCCAGAGGTCAGCATGTGAAGTCTGGAGAGGAACTAATTTCCTGAAGAAATAAGTAAAGGGCATTCTAGACAATGGAACCACATGTGCAAAGACAGTGTGGTCAGAGGAACAAAAAGGAGGTCAGGAAGAGGAGAAAGCAGGGAGCAAATGTGGGGAGAATGGAATGATGTAGTAGGCAGGGTCTTAAAGACTACCCTAAGAATCACTCCAGCTGCTATAGAAGCACAGGGAAAGGGGGGGGGGGCACCTCCCACACCCCTGCCCTAACCTGACTAGCCCAGACCCAGAGCCATCCTCCTTTTTGGGTTCCTATCCTTCCCAGAACATTCTCTCTACTAACCATTACAGTGTTCCAGGCACTCTCTCTACCAACCATTACTCTGTTCCAGGCACTGTGATAAGCACTTTACTCATGCATCAACACTTTGGAGTAGATTCTATTATTAGTGTCCCCATCTTACAGATAGAAGTCTAGGCTAGGTACTATTTTATCCCCTATGATAATTATTTCTATCTGAGCTTGTTTCCTCCTTGGGAAGACTAGACCCGATCTATCCCTACACCCGGTAGAGGTCTAGGGTCACAGTGGGTACTCAGGAAATACTGGTTAAATGAATAAAAGTCCCAAGGTGGAATGGAATGGGACAACATTGGGGTTCCCAAGCTCCAGATTCTTGAGAGATGCTCTTTGAGTGTTTGGGCAAGGGTCCTTCCCTTAACTCAGATCACTCTCCAGCTTGAGTCATCCACCTATGTGCAAGGCTCTTACCGTTTCCCAAAAAGAATAAAGCCAGAATTCCCAAGTTCACCCTCTTCTTCATTCTCTATGCCTCTCCCAGCTGCTGTCCGAGCCCCTCCAACAGCTACAGCAGACTCTCACCCCAAGGCTTTCCCACTCAACCACCTAAGGACTCTTCAGATTGGCCATTTTTTTTAAGGTTACTTTATTCTTTTTTTAAGTAAACTCTACATCAACATGGGGCTTGAACTCATGACCCTAAGATCAAGAGTCGCATGCTCCACCAACTGAGCCATCCAGGTGACCCAAGATAGACAATTTTGCTCTGTGGTCACAAGGGCTGCCAAAACAGTCCCTTGTCCCAAAGGGACTGATACTCTGGTGCCAAGGAGGAGAAATTGGGACAAAGAGGGCTACTTTTTTAGAATTGTGTCCTCCTCCCTACCTCTCCAACAAGCCAAATTTTTTCCTACCTCAGGACTTTTGCACACTCTTTCTTCCACTCAGAAGGCTCAGCCAGTTCTCCAGGCTAAATGCTATCCATCCTTTAAGTTTCAGCTTAAATATTACTTCCTCCACGAAACCTTCACTGACTGCCCCTCCAACTAGAGTAGGTGCTCTTGATATTTTGTTATTATGGTATCATGTACCTCTTCTTTACAGAATTTCCACATATTTAATCACCTTCACAACAGGTCTTGTGCATCTCTGTACCCCCACCTTAGTACAGTCCCTAGTGCTTGATGAGTAACTGAATAGGAAGTTCAAGTCCAACTTTGGTGAGCTGCCATTTTGATGAGGAAGACAGATATTGCTTAACAAAGGACTTGAGAATCCTTTTAAGCAACTACCACCCTTTGCACAAATTCTGCAAACACAGCTTACCTGGAACTGAAATGCTAGTTGGCTTTTGGCTATCACCAAGCAAGCCCACCCAACTCTTTGCCATTGTACTCGGGGCCCTCCCAAGTCTGGTCCCAATCAGGGCGTCCAGCTTCCCTCTTCTAGCTCCATCCCCATACCCACCCTATGGTGTGCTCCAGCCATACTGGGCTGAAGGGAATTTTTTAAACTTTAAAAAAAAAAAAATTCCTCCCCGGAACAGAAGTGATATGGTGCAAAGCTGCAGCTATGTTGGAGGCAAAAGACAAAAAAGAGTCCCTTTGGGGCGCCTGGGTGGTGCAGTCGGTTGAGTGTCCAACTCTTGGTTTTGGCTTAGGTCATGATCTCAGGGTCCAGAGACTGAGCCCCTTGTTCGTCTCTGCACTCAGTGGGAAGTCTGCTTGGGATTCTCTCTCTCTCTCTCTCTCTCCCTCTGTCCCTCCCCTGCTTCCATTCATGCTCGCTCTCTCTCAAACAAATCAATCTTAAAAAAAAAAAAAAAAAAAGAGTCCCCTTAACTTCTCTGAGCCTTAATTTTCTCGTCTATAAAGCAGAGGTACAGGACTGGGGTGAGAGTTTGGTGAAGCAGCAGGTGCTCTGCCAACCCAGAAAGGCTACATGAGCATGAGTGACCACGCGGGATGAGTAAGACCGTGGCTCTCCTAAAGCAGCTCACAATCAAGAAGCTGGGAAAGATATGTCAATGACCAAGTGCATGAGCCAAATGTTTTACGGTCTGCCCCTTTTAAGAGTTTGCCTGCTGTCTCTTCTCTCTCCTGGGAGAACACAAGTCAGCAGTCTGCAACCCAGGAGAAGGTTCTCACCAGGACCCAATCATGCCAACACCGTCATCTTTGACTTCCAGCCTCCGGAACTGTGAGATAGAAATTCCTGTTGCTCATAAGCCCCTATGTCTAGAGGGCTTTGTCAGAGTCCCCCAAACTGACTAAGACGCATGCCAGGTGCCCATGAATTACCCCCATTGAAGACATTGAAAAAATGTACGGAAACTTGAAAGCCATCTAACGAGCTGTCCCTAGTGGCATCCCAAAGTGAGTAGTTTAAAGAAATCAACTCTGACTTAAATGTGAGTGTTCTAGTCTATCTTTAACAAGCGGTCTCATTTCCGTGGCCACAACTCATAAATAATCCTGTTGGCTACCATTTGTAGAGAGCTTGCTATGTGCCAGGCACTGGGCCAAGTGCTTTGAGGAGTATCTCATTTAATCTTCAAGAGCCTTCAGGCATGAGATTCTACCCTTAGTATTCCATTTTCCGGAGACTAGGTTAGCTGCCCCAGCCCGAGCTGGGGTGCCAAGCCAGGTCTGTGTGACTCCAAAAGCCAGTCCCCTACCACCCTCGCTGCCTCTCAGAGAGAAAACTAGACAGTCACCCCCCCCCAAACACAAGAACCCATCACTCCTGTCTCTGCTCAGCAGAACTTCCCCACTGCAGGGTGATGAGTCACTGGGAGCTCAGGAGATTCTTGAATCTGACCCTGCTCTTGGAGCAGAGTAGACACAGCCCTCCATGCCTGGGTCACCAAAGGGTTTGGCTCTGCTTCAGGCTTGTCCCCATCCTTGACTTCAAGGGAAAAACAAACAAAAAACAAAACTGGACAGGAAATCCTAGGCCAATCTAGGGTATCAGCAGGCGTCAGCAGTGGAGAAACAGAAATCACTGAAGGAGTCAGAGCAGGAAGGAACTCCCTGGGGATGCTATTAACAATTTAGTATGTGGGAATGTGGCTCCCACCTGCCAAAGAGACAGATCTGCCTGATGGAAAATACTGTGAGTGAGCGAGCAAGCGAGCGGGCAGCTCCCCTGGGCTGCCTCTCAGTCTAGCTTCATCTGCAAGCCCCAGGAGGGCGATGACCTTAACCATAACCATAAAATAATAACCACTTGCATTTGCAAAGCACTTCTGACTTCCCAAAGCACTTCCAGATTGATGACTTCACCTTATCTTGACACCATCCAATTACAAGATGAGGTCAGGTTTCATTATCTTCCATTTCTAGCTAGGAAGACAGACTTCTAGAGAGCCTGGGTGAGATGCCCAAGGATACAGAGCAGATCAGTGAAGGAAACAGGGTTGGCACTATCCATCTAGTTGCCCAAGCCAGAAGTCTGTGAATCCCTGACTCCTGTCTCTCCTCCCCTCGGAACCGCACCTCTAAGCAATCACCAAGTCCTGTCCATTCTTCCCAGATAACCCGGAGCTGCCATCATTCTTCATCCCTACTAGCACCTTCCCAGTCTGACACACCACCATTTCTTGCTGAAACTAACAAAATCGCTTCTGAAATGGTCTCCCTGTATCCAGGCAGTACCATGGCTGCAGGCGCTCCATGCCTTCGCCTCTCTTTCTTTTCTCTTTATTTTCCTCTTCCCATGCCAACCTTCAGCCAAAATAATCAGCTGGTGGTTCCCCCAAATAACCTGCTTCTCCCACCTCCAAGTTCATCTATGTGGTTAAGCAGAAGGGGATGGTTTGGGGTCAGACTGGTTGAAATCCCAGCTTAGCCACTTACTAGTTGTATGACCTTGGGTGAGTCATTTAACTTCGTCCATTAGCTTCCTAAAACGGGGACAACGAAAGCCCCTGCCTTGTAGCACCCGGCATGTAGGCAGTGCTCCATATGTGAGCTACTGCTGGGATGAGGTTTCCTCTGCCTGTAACACTCTACTACAGCCTCCCCAGCCCCTTTGTCACCTAAGCCCCTCCTCCACCCCATCACATCTCAGCTTCGATGTTGTTCCCTTCCCTGCTCCCCCAAATTAGTTTCTATCATACACTGTCTGTTCCCTGGAAGCGCATCTCCCTCCCGGAAGCACTCTCAGGTCCTGGATTCCTAGAAGACCATCCCACCCACACACTGCTGGGGAGGCCTGGGTCTGTCCAGAGGAAGAGGGAATGGAGTGGAAGAGGGAGGGTGGCCACAGCAGGAGAGGACGGAAGAGTTTGTAGGTTCCCTGAGTGAGGACTTTGATGGGTAGCAAGTAAGAGCTTGGAATATTTCAGCAACAAGTTCAGGGTCAAGGGAGGAGAAATAAAGGCTCCTTCTTTCAAGTGGACCCTGGGGGCTTAAACAAAAGCACTTCAGAGGTGACCCAGATGGACAGAATGCCAAAGGTCTTTGCCTCATGTTTCCTGGATCATGCAGACCTCAAGGAAGGAGAAGGCTTAAACCATCCCCCTACCAGGCCCTCTCCTCTCTGACTCTGGATTGTCCCACAACCCTGGTGGACGGGGGCAGGGGTGGAGTTTGTTTTATTTATTTATTTTTCAAATTGTTTTTGTAGTATTGAATGTCGAGGAGGAAAAGCATATACCTGTTAGAGGAAACATCATGAGGCCCAGACCAGGCATTGACAAAAGACAGATGAAAATCACTGTCTTTGGAAGAAGGAAGGTGATAGGGAGAAACTGGAGCTGCAGAATCTCCCACCAGCTCCTCGGCCCCGGGATTAGACCCCTGTCCAGACACTGCCCTCCACCCGCCCAATAACCATGTCTTCCCCTTATTCTCTTAGTCTCTGATCAGGAGTAGGTGGGTTCCCTTGATTTTGGGAAAGGGAGCTCCTTCCCCTCACCCCCAGGGGGTGAACTGGCCTAAATAAATTATGGCAGTCTGTAATAGATTGCAAAATGGTCACAATTCTTCATTCCTCTTTGTGTCTATACTCTTGGCCATGTAACCTTATGGCTCTTCCGATCAAGCAGTGGAGTCCATTTCCTACCCCTGTGCTTGGGCCAGCTTTATGACTTGCTTTGCCCAAAAGATGAGATGGAAATGACAGCATGCCAACTCAGAGTCTGGGATCTCAAGAGGCCTTGCATTCTTCCACCCAATCTCTTGGAACTCTATCGCTACCATGGAAACAAGCTTGGGCTAGCTTGCTGGATAAAAGTCATCACCCCATCATCCCATTTGATAACCAGAGGACACTAGGCATGTGAGTAAGTAAGACCTTCCTAGACCAGGCAGCCCTCAGCCAACCCTACAGCTGACCACAGACACAAGTAAGACCAGCCGAGATCAGCTGAGATTAGCCTGGGCTGACTCAGATCACAGAACTACTCAGCTATCTACAGATAGCTGATGGAAAATAAATGGTTGTGGTTTCAAGCCACTAGGTTTGGGGATGATTTCTTTTTTTTTTTTAAGATTTTATTTATTAGTTAGAGAGAGAGAGAGAGAGAGAGAGAGCTAGTACAGGCAGACAGAGAGGCAGGCAGAGGCAGAGGGAGAAGCAGGCTCCCTGCCGAGCAAGGAGCCCGATGTGGGACTCGATCCCAGAACGCTGGAATCATGATCTGAGCCGAAGGCAGCTGCTTAACCAACTGAGCCACCCAGGAGTCCCACTGGGGATGATTTCTTAAGCAGGAGCCATCATAACACATACTTCCCTACAACATCCTGCATCCCAGGGGTGGATATGTAACCAATGAGATATAAAAACAAATCTGCTAACAGGTTTTCTTTTCCCAGAATGAAAAGCCAAGGCCCATCAGAAGGAAACTGTTTGCCCAAACCCCCCTGGGATGCTGATATGATGCCTGGAGCTATAGCAGCCATCCTGCAATCATGCAGTAAACACGACAACGAAAAGCCAGTATGGTGAGCTTGTCAGTGGAAAGATAGAACAAGCCTGGATCTTTGTTGATGTTGTTGAGCTTTGAGTATACCAGCTCTGGACTGCCTGTGTCAAGACCTCTGGTGTGAGCCACTGCTAGTCCTGTCTTTTTGTTACTTGCAGCTTAAAAGCATTCCTGAAGGATGCATCCATGCATGGGTAACATCCCAAGAAGAGTGACACAGAAATAAATGAATATGGCTTAGTGGCATGAATGTGTATTTGTTTTGAAACTGGGAGGTGGAAATCTGTGATTAAGAGTATGGACCCCGGGACGCCTGGGTGGCTCAGTTGGTTAAGCGGCTGCCTTCGGCTCAGGTCATGATCCCAGTGTCCTGGGATCGAGTCCCACATCGGGCTCCTTGCTCGGCAGGGAGTCTGCTTCTCCCTCTGCCTCTGCCTGCCACTCTGTCTGCCTGTGCTCGCTCCCTCTCTCTCTCTCTCTCTCTCTGACAAATAAATAAATAAAAACTTTTAAAAAAAAAAAAAAAGAGTATGGACCCTGCATTTGAACACTGGGCCTGCCAGGTGCTAGTTAGGGGACGCTTGAAAAGTTTACCAACTTGCCAAGCTCCATTTCCACATCTATTAAGGGGAACTGCTAATAACACATATTTTATAGGTTTATGAAGAGACATGGGGCAATGCAAAACAGAGCTTGCTGCCATGCCTGCCACAATGGAAACATTTCATAAGCTTCCATCCTGGCTAGTGCTGTTACTCCAACAACCTTCCTTTCTCAAACATGAGGCAAAGTGATTCCCAGACCGAGAAGGGGCCATCCCTGGGATCTGGCCATGGTGGCTACATGTACTGAACAGTGGTCTGGGTCCTCCCTGGAGTTAATTCACAAGCATCAAACTGCAAGATTTGCTTGTCTGGGGGGAGGGGGGTAGATGCCGAGGGGCGGGGGTAGAAGGGACTTGAGTGAGAGCAACAGGAAAGGGACAGTGGCTGGGAGGAGAGTGTGCTCCCCTGCCTAGAGCCAGCTAGAGCTGCGCGAATAGAGACCCAGGTGTTACAGAAGACAATGGGCCTCAGTGGAGTGTGATCTGGTGGGGAGAAGGGCCTTCTGGAGACTTCTCAGAGATCATGCAGAGTGCCACAGCTGCCTGCCTCCTGGGGGACAGTGAGGGAAGCTCAGGATGGCAGAATGAACATGCTCTGTCTCCCATTTTTTCTATCAAGCTGTCATTTTCCTTAGAGGACAAATCAGCTCTTACCTTGCCTTTCTCCACTTTGTTTTCTCTGCTCATTCACTTCAGCCTCCCACCTCAGCCCAAGCCTCCTGCTCCCTCCATCTGGACTTCCCATTCCTCAGCTGGAATCCCTAATGCTACCCCTGCCTCCGTCCTCCTCCTTCATCCTCAGTAACTCCCCTCTGGAGCTCGGCACTGCCCCAGCTCTCACCTGCACACTCTGAAGCCGAGTATTAATAACCACTTTCAGGTGACCGTGTCCGATGGGGACTCCCTGCTGGCAAGTCCTAGTCTCCTTCTTCCAAGGTATCCTCCACCTCCCCTCCCCCGGCAACCCTGCTTCCCATCCCTGTCCTCCCCAGCCTCTCCCCCACAAACCCTGGGCAAAACCCTGAGCCAGAGCAGGGTTCTGGGGAGCCAGATGAGTGTCCACAGCCCCAGCCCTCATGGAAAGTTCCAACCCTCAGAGGCATCTCTCTCTCTCTCCTTAGAGGGCCCTCAGGCTCAGGGTGCTGGCCTCCCAGCTGGGCACCAGGACCATTCTGGTAGCAAGGCGGGAGGTGAGGTGAAACAGACAGACTTAGGGAACCTGGGACTAGTATTCTGCGACCAGATGCTCAGAACCGTAGAACTGGAAAAAAGGCTTAGCCATTGTCTATCTAGTCCAGCCCTAATTCAGTTTATAGAGAAAGATGCTGAGGTGCAAAGTGGGATAAAGGCACTGACAGAACCCATCTCCTGAATCTAGTAACAATGCCCCTTCTCCCACCTTGGGCAGGATGATCTTGGGCAATGAATGGGCACCATTCACATGCCAGGCACTGCATGAAGCCCTTTTATGTATATGATTTAATCCTTCATTTAACTCTTTCAGGGGAGGACGGTCACGACTCCGAGTTTACAGATGAGGAATCTAGGGCTCAGAGCAGTCCGGGAGCTTGCTCAAGGTCGTGTAGGAGCTAGATTGGAACCCAGTTCTCTCCTCCTGGCCACAGCACAAAATCTCTCTGTGAAACTCCAAGCAGTCGGGGCCTCAGTTTCCTCACCTGTGAAATGCAGCGACTGGACTCCACTGCCCCAGACTCACCTGCGAGGCGCTGAAAGAAATTCTGAGGAGAGGCAGCCCGTTTGCTAGTTGCCCACATTAGTGGGAAAATTTCTCTGTTTTTCCCATTTGCTTCAAAACAGCTCACCCCCAGGTTTACACTGAGAGGAGCCTGGGGAAGGTGCCATGGCAACCACAGAAGCTCCTGAGAGCCCAATTCGCTTAGGTTGGCCAGAATGGCAAACTGAGTGACCTGAAGCCCACAGCACCCCAGGGGGTCAGGGCAGAGCCCCAGGGGGAGGGGCTGAGCAGCCTGAGATCCTGGCTGGGCAGAGGGAATATGGGTCTGCAGCCTGAACACAAGGCTCCGTGGGATCTGTGACATCGAAACTTGGGTATCCTGAACCAATCACTTCATCTCTCTGAGCCTCAAGGTATTGTTTTGTCCCTTAGCCCACAGAATATACTCAAAATAAGGAGCAGCTGCTTTGTTATTACTAATACCCAAAAAAATTTTTTAAGATTTTGTTTGTTTGAGAGAGAGCATGGGGGGGCACAGAGGGAGAAGGAGAAGGAGAAGCGGCCCCCCCGGCCCCCCACTGAGCAAGGAGCCCGACGTGGGGCTCGATTTAAGGACCCTGGGATCATGACCCTAGCTGAAGGCAGTCGCTTAACGGACTGAGCCACCCAGGTGCCCCTAATATTCAAATTTGGAAGAGCTGGATGCCTGTCAACTAATGAACATGCTTTATAGACTGCAGCACCACACAAGTGCGAGGGATTATCATCACTTAGGAAAACTATTCACACTCCCGGGGCTGTGTAGAACCCCTTATTTGCATATAATAATTGAACCGAGCACTTTCTATACAAAAGACAGGTAGACACTATGTTTGGGGAGAAGAGCAAAGATGAATCACACGCGGATTTTTACAGTCTAGAAGGTGACATGTAAGGAAGGGAGGCGGCAGTAAGAGGTATGAGAGAGGGTCAATAAAGCAGCTGGGAGCTGACACCCTCAGAAGCCCCCCGCAGCTCACTGAAGCCAACAAAGGAGCTTCATCTGAAGGGAACAGGGCTGTCTGAGAATTCATGGTCAGGGACGTAGACGGCCTCTGGGAAGACCCCCGGACCAAGAACAGAAGCCGGGACTCACGGTGTTTCTCCACCATTCTTCTCTCTCAGCACTTTGGCCTCCTCCGCTGCTCCAGCCACGCGGACCGGTCCGACCAGCCCGCAGCTCCTAAATTCTCAGGTTCAACCCTCGGCCTGGCACACAGCAGACAGGATGACCAACAATCCCGGCGGGCCCGCTACTCTCCTAGTTTTACCCCCCAGAAACTTCTCAGTCCTGGGGAGATCGGCACGGCCGGTCACCTCACCCTCAGAACAGCGATGAGAGGCAGTTTTATTGAGTTAATAAATGTTCTAGTGCCAGCCACAAGCGGGGGTGGGGTGGGGGGTGTGACGCCTGAAGCCCCCTTCCGGGGTCCTGGGAAGAGGGAACCTGATTGGACCTGTTGAAGTCAGGTGATCCCCCTGGTCCAATCAGCCATGGCCGCCGCTGGATGGGCTCACAGGCAAACATGGCGGCCAGGGGCCCGCAGCCCTGGATGAGGAAAGGAGCGAATGGGGTCACTGACTCATGGTCCAGGCACATCCCCCAAAAAGGTGCCAGCTGTAACATCGACATCCCGCACCAAAATATCGAATTCTTAAGAGAAAGGAGCATGCCCCATGACCTGAGCCCATTATCCTTATATGCACAGAACCTAGCACATGCCTGATGAAGTATGAAATACACATTTGGTTAGGTTTTTTTCTCTGTTCTTCTAACCCATCAAGCTTGCGCAACCCTAAGCCTTAGCACTTGCCTCTACCTAAAACGTTCTTCCCCCAGTCCCCAGGTGGCTGCGGTCTCTCCTCAAACACCAGCCCTGAGCTTCCAACTATAAGACATCTCTCCCCGACCCCAGCACCATCTTCCACAACAGCTTGTTGCAGCCTCTTATTACTTCCTGGCTTTCTTCCCAATGCTAATCACCACCTGGAATCATCTTGTTCATTTACTGCCTTGAATTGTGTCTGTTTTCCCAATACTAGAATGTGAGCTCTAGGAAGGGCAGGCACCTTACCTCTTTTGCTCATCACTGTGTGCCCAGTGCAAAGATAACACCTGCCCCCTTTAGGGGCTTAAGAAATATTTATCGAATGAATAAATAAATGGATGAAATGTAAGGGGCAGTTCATGCTAGGTGTGGTAATAGCACCAGGTGAAACGAGGAAGGAGGAATTAATTCAGGGTCTGCACAGGTAACAGGAAGTTGCTTAACCTGGCTGGAAGGCAGAGAGCACAAAGTGGGCAACAATTTGCTGGGTAGGTTAGTGGTTTGGGACCAGATCTCCACACCAAAGAGCCTAGCTCTTTGCTTATCCACACCTGCAGGAGCCTTTAGGTGAAGCTTTACTTTTTGTAAAATAGTAATTTTTTAGATGCTTCAGATAACACATGTGAGCATTTCTATCAGAAGGCCTATCCTAGGGGCACCTGGTGGCTCAGACGGTCAAGCTTCTGCCTTCAGCTTGGGTCATGGTCTCGGGGTCCTGGGATTGAGCCCCATGTCGGGCTCTCTGCTCAGCAGGAAGCCTGCTCCCCCCATGCCATCTGCCTACCTCTCTGCCTACTTATGATCTTTCTCTCTCTGTCAAATAAATAAATTAAATCTTAAAAAAAAAAATTTTATTTCGTTATTTGAGAGAGAGAGAGAGAGAGGGAGGAAGGGGGAGTGAGAGAGAGAAAAATCACAAGCAGGGAGGAAGGGCAGGGGGAGAAGTAGACTCCCCGCCGAGCAGGGAGCTGGATGCGGAACTGGATCCCAGGACCCTGGGATCATGACCTGAGCCCAAGGCAGATGCTTAACCAGCACCCAAGGGATGAATTAATATTTACATTGTTGGACTTTGGGTAAAGCAAATTACCCTTCAATATCTGAGTGGGCCTTGTCCAGTCAGTTAAAGGTCCACATAGACCAAAAGACTTGACCTCCCATGAGTAAGAGGGGATTCTCCAGCTTGACAACCTTCACACTTGAACCCCATCTGAATGTCTAGCCTGCCAGCCTACCCTACAGAGTCTGGACTGCCAACCTCCATAATCACATGAGTCAACTCCTTTAAATGAGTCCTTCTTTCTATATACACATCCCAAAGACTGTTTCTTTGGAGAACCCTGAATAATACAGTCTACAAAGTGATTAATTCCGAAGATGGAGCAGTGAAAAAAGCAGACCCAATGAGTGACCTCACTGAATTTACATTCTAGTGAGAAGAGTAAACAATAAATAAGAAACAAATGCAACGTTAAACAGGCCATTTAGAGGTATTTACAAGTCTGTGGAACCCCAGGGCACAGATCTGTCTGGCCAAAAGACCTAGCTGTGTAAAGATCTGGGCAGAGTAGCTTTTAGGCAAGAGCCAAGGTTTCTTTTTCAGATCCTCTTTTGTAAAAAAGAGAAAAGAAGATCAGCTCTGTTGTCATAGAGAATGTTTAGAATGAGCTCATTTTTGTTTAAAAAAAAAAAAAAGACACGTCTAGCAGGAGAGAAAGAATTGTCGCCTTAGCAGATGGCAGCAGGCTCCTTAGAGAAAGAATTGTCTTTCCTTAGGATAACACTTCAATAAACCACTCGAGGGGGGAAGTCCTGTGCACCCAAGTGCACCTGCTCTCGGCCCAGCCTAGAAGAGACGTACACCAGCAACTACATGTGGGAGCTGCAAGGAGGCACATAAAGAAAGGAGGCTGGTGGCACAGGCCCTGACAGAGGACCTGAGGACTTTTCCCAACAGTAGGTCAACCTCGATTTTATTTTCTTTTTCTTTTAAAATATTTTATTTATTTATTTGACACAGAGAGAGATCACAAGCAGGCAGAGAGGCAGGCAGAGAGAGAGAGAGGGAAGCAGGGTCCCCGCTGAGCAGAGAGCCCCATGCGGGGCTTGATCCCAGGACCCTGGGATCATGACTTGAGCCGAAGACAGAGGCTTTAACCCACTGAGCCACCCAGGTGCCCCTTTATTTTCTTTTTTTTTAATGTGAAGTTTTATTTATTTAAGTAATCTCTACACCCAACGTGGGGCTTGAACTCACAACCCCAAGATCAAGAGTTACATGCTCCAATGACTGAGCCAGCCAGGCTGGCTGACCCCAGGTTGACCCCAGGTCAACCTCACTTTACTTATTTTTTTAAAAGTATTATATTTATTGGGATTCCTGTGTTAATCACCTGCCTTTGGCTCAGGCCGTAATCCCAGGGTCCCGGGATCAAGTCCTGAATTGGGCTCCTTGCTTGGTGGGGAGCCTCTCTCTCCCTTTGCCTGCTGCTCCCTCTGCTTATGCTTTCTCTCTCTCTCTCTTTCTCTCTCTCTCTGGCAAATGAATAAATAAAATCTTTAAATATATATATGTATATATATATATATATATGTTTGTTTTATTTATTTATTTGAGAGAAAGAGCACAAGCAGGGGAGTGACAGAGGTAAGAGGAGAAGCAGGCTCCATGCTGAGCAGGGAGACTGACTCAAGGCTCAATCCCAGGACTCTGGGATCATGACCTGAGCTGAAGGCAGATGCTTAACCGACTGAGCCACTAGACACCCCTCAACCTCAACCTCAATTTTAAATGGTTTGTATTCCTGCGACGTAATCTCATTCTTGGTCCCTCAGACATTAAGAATGTTTGTAATACACACATGGCTTCTTATGAATGGGGATTTTTCTGGAAATGGAAGAAAAGTGCTAATAAGATCCTGGTCTCAGTTGCCGGGTTGCCCCAGGAGTTAGGCACCAGGACAGCCCAAAAGGCTGCAGAGACTAAGAACTCAGCGGTTAACAGACAGGAGCCAGAAGTGACCGTGCCCATTTATGCCCCTGAAGAAGCCCAGTGTTGAGGAAGGAGTGGAATTTCCACTGGATACAGAATAAAGAGTTCAAGCCCATCTTATCTCAGTCTTAAGAGCCTGGCTGCCTTCTGGTCACGAAAGCACAAGAAAACAAAGTGTGGAAAGCTTGACCCCAGATGCTAACAGGGTCTATCTCTGGGGGATGGAATGATGTGATTTTGTTATTTATGTGCAACTTCCTAAACCTTTTATGATTAGCAGAACATTCTGAAAGCTATCTTCATTTTTCTACAAATTAATAGATCTCCTCCTGCTGCCAGTCCTACCCAAGCGGACGAGATAGGGTCTCTCCTCACCAGGAGGGGACCTGGAGGGAGGCTGGGTCTCCTCCACTACATTTGGAAACATGACTCATCCCACTCTTCAGGCTCTTATGAAAGTGGAAAGAGCTCTGACGGAGACTTGCAAATTGCTCCTCTCTCTCTCCTCTCTTTCCACAGGGAGGGTGAGAGGAACCCAATGAACCTGCTCTTCTCTCCAGAGAGCTAACTCCTGGCCTTTTGCCTGCCAGGCCAAGCTGCCTCCCCCAGCCCTCAAGGCCAGGCAAGTAAATGAGGTGGGAGTTCGTTTCCATTATTTTTCAGTTCTGTAGCCAGTCCTGGGTTCCAGAGAAAGCCTCCAGCACCTTCCTGAAGGCCCCCAGAACATTGCTGCCCCTAGCTCCTGATGTCAGAGAGAACCGCGGGCCTCATACCTTCCCCCTCCCCCCCTGGGGACTCTACCTGGTGACAGTCCCCTTTCTCCCACCGCCCACGTTACCTAAGATTCTTCCTCACCTGCTGCCACAGGACCAACCTCCTCCTCAAATTATGGTCCAGGTAAAATTTGGTTACAAAGGGCAAACTTGGGGGGAGCCCCTTGCTGGCTCATTCAGTAGAGCATACAACTCTTTCTTTTTTTTTTTTTAAGATTTTATTTATTTATTTGAGAGAGAGAATGAGCAGGAAGCAGGGGGAGGGGCCAAGGTAGAGGGAGAGAAGCAGACTCCCACTGAGGACAGAGCTGCCAGGGCTTGATCCCAGGACACAAGGATCATGACCTGAGCCAAAGTCAGACACTTAACCAACTGAGCCACCCAGGCACCTGAGCATGATGTTGGGTTCATGAGTTCAAGCCTCATGTTGGGCATAGAGCTTACTT
>RCUC01101898.1:0-11577 GCA_003697995.1 Taxidea taxus jeffersonii
TATGTTAGTGGCCTAAGTAAATATGTATTTTAGAAAGCAGATTCACAAATAGCCTTCCTGCTCCATTTCTGTTGGTGTGCTTTCTATATGTCTTTGGCATTCTGTCTCACTTGGTGTCTTCATTCTCTGTGCATCTGTATACATTGGTGTTATTTTACTGGGGCTGCTGTCTTTTCTGTTTGGTCAAAGACATTTCCCTTCTCTACTCAAGAAAGATCAATTCTGAAGTGAAACTTTACCGAGAGCTGAATCTCCCCCAGCTTAAGAGGCATTTCATTTCTCTCTCCCAAAGAGGCAGATTGTGCCTTCATCATAATTAGATTCTGCTTAATCTAGCCATTTTAATGATTAATTATAAATGGGAGCTCGAAGAGGGATGGGGTGGCCATATTTAATGAGGTCACTCAGGTAGCTGAGGCTCTTGCTTGGGCATTGTGATCTTGTACTGACTTTTTGCAAAAAAGGGTCAAATAATTTGCACCTTGTTGTTGAGTTACGTTAGAGAAAATGCCACTACTGATAATTAGGGATGTAAATGCATATACGTTGGCACAAACTCATGCCTCTACCAAAATGCAGCATGCAATTTCAATTACATTTGATTCCGGGGCTCTGAAATGCAAACGAAAACACAGAACACTGTTGGATAAAACTCCTGTGCAATAGGGAACTAGGAGGAAGTCTTGAATAGCATTACTCCAGCCAACATACACAAGCTTAACATTACTTTTTGAACCTATGGCCATGTGCATTAAAGATGATTATTTTGCCTATGAAAAATTAATGTCCCAGAGCTCTGACTACCATTGTTTCTTTGTGAAATGGAGTATGCAAAATGTCCTTTAAAAATGAATCCTTTTGGTGAATAGATTGCTTTTCCTCTTTTGGCTTGTGCTACTAGTTGGAAAGGCCCCTAAAGGAGTGTTAAGCAAATGAGCAAATAGTTATAAAAGTGCCATCTAGATTCACGGGAGCATGGAAATGGATGGAGTTAGTGAGTGAGACCAATTTTCATCCTGTGTGAAACAAACAAAATGTCCTTTCTCCTATTTTTTTTATTTTTTGCTTGATCTTTTAAAAAGGTATATGCTTATCGCTCTTTTCTTGGTTAACAGATGCATTTTTAAACAAAGAAGACTTTCTGAAGGCCAGTGTAAAAAGAACTCAGCTAAAGAAGATGGAGCTGGCCTGGGGGCTCTGTGAGTTATCAGGTAAATGTTATGTCTGGAGTACAGACCGAGATAACCAAGCCTCATGGGTGCCTTGGATCAATCTAATTCTGATGAATGACCAGTTTGGTAAATATATTTACATTACTAAACAAGTCGGCTCTGTTCCATTCATGTTTGAACAACCCACAGAGTCTGCTGTGGTGTGGCCTCTCGAGTAATCCCCATGGACTGGTTTTCCCCACTGTTAACTCACAATTAGAAGGATAATTAGTAATGAGGGCGCTTTGCTTTTGAACTAAAAATGAAAACATGAGTGAATAGCTCAATAATCTAGAATTGCAGCCATTCATGAGCCACAGACCTCAAAACTCTATTCTCCAGTGATCCACAAAGATGGTAGAATTACATTTAAAATTTTGCTTCTCTTTTTGTTTTAAAGAATGCCATTGTTAAGCGGGACAGGATTTCAAAAGAAAAAAATTTCAAGCATAGTTTTATCCCTCTTATACACGTTTTTCTTTATCTGCATTTTCTTCCACTCTTTATTTATGTGTATTCATTTATTCACTCATTCATTCTGTAAGTTTTATGAAGCACTAACATGTGTCAGTTGGTGGTTTAGGCCAGAGATCAGCAAACCTTTTCCATGATGGGCCACATAATAAAAGACTGAGATTTTGGGGGCCACCCAGGCTCAGTTACAATGGCTCAGGTAAGCCATTGCAGGGCAAAGGAAGCCACAGACAATAAGGAAATACGTTTGGTGGTGTTCCAATAAAACTTTATTTACAAAACAGGCAGCATGTCAGATTTGGCCAGCTGGCCACAGTTGGCCAAATCCTGCCACAAGGCCATGGAATTACTGAGATCAAAAACGTAGACAAACTCTCATTGAACATACATTGCAGTTGAAGGAGGCAGAAAATAACAATCAAAAAGTTTCAGAGAGTAACAAGTACAATGAAGGAAATGTGTTATATTAGAATCATAGTATGCCTTCAATTTGGTGCTCTACTTTACTGAATATTAATTTGTGACTGTTTTCTACATAGCTACACAATCTTCATATTTATTGGCCTCACACTATATTGCCTAGTTGCTTATCCCACATTTTACTTAATCTTTCCTCTTAATCTTACTTAATCTTTGTATATTTAGCTGAACCTAATTTGTAAGCATCCAAATGAAGGGAACAAATAAATCCAGGTGTTCATCTTACAACAAACTTTTTCTAATTCTTTGTTTCTGCTTTAGCCATATAAGTCTAGTAATTCTAAATTAGGAGAAAAACAGACATGAGGAAGGTAAATGTAAGAAGTGTTTTCCCTGTGAAAAAAAAAAAAAAAAAATCGTCCATGTCAGATATCCTACAGTTTCAGGGTGGTCCTGAAAATCAGGCTCCAGAAGCCTGGATAGTTTTGAAGAAAGGGAGCAAACAAGTGGGAACTCACACTTCCTGTTGAGGTCCTGTATTTTGCCACTGGGCATTAGCCCTTCACAGTTTACCATATCAGAAACAAAAATATGGGGCGCCTGAGTGGCTCAGTGGGTTAAAGCCTCTGCCTTCAGCTAGGGTCATAATCCCAGGGTCCTGGAATTGAGCCCTGCCTGCATCGGGCTCTCTGCTTGGGGGGAGCCTGCTTCCCCCATTCTCTCTGCTTCCCTCTCTGCCTGCTTGTGATCTCTGTCTGTCAAATAAACAAATAAAATCTTTAAAAAAAAAAAAGAAAAGAAAAACCTCTCAGAGGAAGATGTTCTTATTTAAGTCTATCATGCATTGATTGAGTGCTGACTGGATGCAAAGTATAGTTTGTGACTCTATGTTATGGGAAGGGTCTGTGATGAATCCGATAAAGCCCCTTCTCTCCAGGTGGCAGCAGGGACCTACAGGGATGGGATAGATTCAAACCCAGCAGTGTCAAGTGATAGGATATATGGGAGGTACACCTTATACCCTTCTGTTTAGCGTTCAACATGCGTGGGACCACTTCCCTTATTTGCTCCTCATTTGCTCTTCTCCTTGGGAGGAAGGTAACTTCTTTAGTAGGAGTGACTACAAAAACTTAGGGGGGCCAGGCTTTCTGTATTCTGTATTCTTTTTTTAGGTACCAACAGTGACAAACATCTATTACTAGAGTTTCTCTGTGCTGGACAGCAATCTTCATCTGTTCAATCCTCGTGACAGTCCTGGGAGGTGCTACAATTACCATCCCCTTCTGACAGATGAGGAGACTGTCACAGGAACATGGAGAGATGGAGTTTGCTGCTTGGCTAATGAACGGCATGGGCAGCTGCACACACACATCCAACACCGCCATCCGTGCTCTCAGCTCCTCTGCCTACGACTCACCTGAGACCTGAGAGTGCTCTGTTCTGTTCTACCATGATGGAAGTATCCCTGGGACAGGGACACGGAGAGGGTCCATGCTTTGCTCATACCCTCTCTGTCTCTGATGGAGCAAACAAGCAATTTCTTTGTGCAGGTACACGGCTTTCTTTGGGTGAGCGGTACTGGTTGCGAGATTTGGCAGAGATAGATGGAAAAGCCAATCCATCTTCTTGAAATGAGCAATATCGGTAATAAAACAAGTATTTTCATCTCTCTTGGCTTCACTCCTATATCTATTTTCTTAAGTTTTGGTTCTCAATTTAGAGGGAAAAGGATGTGATTCGTTCTTCCCCTAAAGCTCTAACATATGCATGACTGGTAGCAGTAGTAAAGAGAAGCTAACAATAATCCCGGCACAGCGGCACAGTGCTAAACGCTCCCGTTATGTATTGTCTCTCGGAATTCTCACCGCAAGCCCAAATGAGTCAGTACTACATTTCCCAGAAGGGATTAAATTTTAGGCTGTCAGATAGGCTTCTGGTAAATAAAAGGGGAATGACTGTTTTACTGGCTACATGGCATACTAACAGGCAAGCCCAACACTTGACTGCAGTGGTCTTTGATGTCAACATCAAATAATTTTGCTTCTCACAGCGTCACTCATAAGAGCTGCCATTTCACTCAGAAGTCAAAATACTTCGGTGATACTGGTTAGCAAAAGCAGAATGAAAGTAGGTGAAGGTACTATATTTGAAAATCTCTTTGATCTGTCGACTTCTTCTCATCGTCTCGGGCATTACCCTAGACAAGCCACCATCATCTCTCACTTGCGTCACTGAAACAGCCCCCATACTGTCAACCATCTGTATGCTTGTCCATGTCAAATGTCTCCTCTATAACAAGGAAGCACGATCTTGTTAAAGGTCACTCTTCCACACAGAACACCTGTCTTCCGATATGTCTTAAGATGAAGATCAAAATTCTCAACACACCCATCAAAGCTCTGTAAGGTCTGTTCCCTGCCTGCAGCTCCAGCCGCATCTCCTCCCCCTCCCCTTTCTGTGCCCCCATCTGCACTGGTCTAGTTCCATTCCTGGGCTATCTCGTACTCCTTCCTGATCTGCTCATTGTTCCCTCTCCCCCTGAAATATCCTTCCCTATCTCAGTATTCACATGCACAAACATGCCTGCCTTTCAGGTTTCAGCTGAAATGTTGCTTCCTCAGAATTTCTTACTCCCCAGCCTAGGTCTCCCTGTTCCTATCCTATTCCTATAGTCCATAGGACTTACCTCAATTTGTATTTATTGGGTGTCTGTAGTTACTTGTTTTTGTCTGACTTCATCTAAATAAGGCTCCATGAGGGCAAGATCCAACTCTACCTTGCTCACCACTTTGCTCTCAGTGCCCAGCCCCGGTGCCTGGCACATACTCACCCTGTCCATATTGTTGAATTGGGGCCACAGAATACAGTTGTGCAGGCTGTGTACTGCCCAGCTCCAGGGGCAGCATCCACATAGACAATGATATCAGTGGTGCTGCCCAGTGATGGGCAATACAGCGGCCCTGTATTGAAAGACAGAATGAGTGAATAAAGGAATGAGTAAAATCACTGATACAGAACTGTCTTTGTGGGGAAAATGATATTTGATGTCCAGTATTTCCTGAAAACTAAAAAACTCCATGTAGTTATATATGTCCTGCATACTTGTCACACAGAAGTGGTTATTTGGGCATTTTATCTGTTCTGAATGAGATCCTTTTTGCTCTTATTTAAATTCCACAAACATTCTTTCATAATCCTGAACTTGGTCCACAACCCTCCAGGTGCCAGTATAAAGGCCCTCTTTGGCTTTTTAATTGTACAGGGATCTTTCTTTTAACTTGCAGGTGAAAATGAGCTGAAGCCGTATTCCATTTGTGAGTCAAAGTATGTTTTTAATACAGTATTCTTATTCAATGGGGCCCTTGAGTAATATCTGCAATGTATTATAATATGCTGGTAAAATATATACAACCCTTGGGGGAAGAAAAAAGTGACACCCCAATGAAGATTATAGATCATAGTATTGAACGCTGGACTAGCTGGCACAGGGGACTTTAGATAACGAAGTGTCTACCGGAGATAATAAATCTTGGCCATGATACCAATCTCAAAGTCTTGCCACACATTTCCAATCTATGTATGACCCCAGGCTTCCCTGCAGCAGAAACTGAGCCATGATTATTACTCATGCCATTTGTTAATAAACTTGTAAAGGGTAGTGGCACAGAAAAGTAAAATGGGAATGCTTCTGCGTGCACTTGGGTTGGGTGAACTGTGGATTCCTAGGACCAAGAATTGCTGTATCATCCCCAATACTGTTACTGTTTTACCTTGTATTTGAAATTTCTGCATTCTACAGGGAAACTGTAAGGTCCCCAAGGACAAGACCTATGTCTTAAATTTGTTTTTGTACCTAACTTACATGACCTTGACAATACCTTGAACATAGAGTTTGCTGGTCTTGATACTCACCAGATGACTGGACAAAATTACTAAACCAAATGGCTTAATTAAATCAGAGTTAAAATTCCACACTGTCCCCCAAACATTACTATATTGATTTTTCAGATTAAGAGCACAATATTGACTTGGGCAAATTTCTTATCTGGAGTTAACCCATGAGATAGTAGATGCCCTGATGCACCATTCATAGACTCCTTTGGGAGTGAGGGACTTCCTCTCCCAGCTGCTGGCAGTACAGATAGGCAGCAACCCTTGGTTATCTGCCCCCTTTGGGAAAAGACCAGTAAGGGAAGCTGCCTTGCTCCTCCAGGACTGGCCTCTGCCAATAACAGGTTAACATGAATTTATAAAGGCCAGGCTCTCTCTCTCCAACTCAGGATGATGTTGTGGGACCTCCCCATCTCCAGAGCTTCCAATGGGGTCCACTGAGGTCTTTGCTGAGAACGCAGTGCAGTCCACTTCTCTCTCTGTCCCATCTGGCTTTTGTCCCACCCCTGTCCACAGGTGTTGATCCCAAGAGCACTTCCTAATAAACCTCCTAAATGCTAATAATTGACCCTGAGTTAACTTTCTCCAGAGTCCCACCTATAACCCTTGCCTCTATGTTTCAATGGAATTAAACACAAAGCAATCAATTCAAGGACTTCTTTCCCCCCATTTGAATGACCTAGTAACAAATGATGCTATTATTTGAGAAAGTTACGGGATCTTGGGAGCAGCTGCAGCAAGAGTTGGATTCCCACTATTCATATAATACACAGACTCTCATAGCCAGGAGGAACAGGCAGTGTTTCCTGGTGTTCCACGGGAGTGCTGCTCCCCCAAACACACAAGGAATTCAAGGAAGTGTGGTAGCAACACAAGGGTACACTTAATAATGAGCAGTATCACGAGTCCTTGCCTCTCTGCCTAACCTCCAGAAAACTGCTTTTCTTGAATGCTTGCTTGTTGTTTGTTGACATCACATTCCTCAAACTCTGCACTAACATGACATCCCTTTAGGAAATCTTCTACAGAACGGGACACCTGGTTGACTCCAATGGTGGATCAGGTGACTCTTGATAGCCAGGTCATGAGTTCAAGCCCCACACTGGGTTATGGAGATTACTTAAAGAAAATAAAATTAAAAATAAATTCAAAAAATCTTCTACAGGATTGGAAAGTTATCATTTTTCTTCATAAATATGATAAAATATAATTAGTGATGACACTATAGTATAATTATGCTTAATCATCTATTCTAAGGAGCCAGCAAACTCTGGGCTGAGGAAGAAATCCAGCTCACAGGGCGTAGAATCCAGCCACATTCATTTAATCCAGCCACATGATCGTCTCTGGTGGCTTTCATGCCACCACGACAGAATCGAATAGTTGTGACAGAAATGCCATGGCCCCCAAAGTCTGACATATTTCCTACCTCACCCTTCACGGAAAGAGGTTGCTGACCTCTGCTTCAGTATAGTAACAAATGCTGTATGTGTATACCCACATGCATGGGCACGCACAGAAAAGACAAACTAGGTCCGGTCATTGCAATTAGAGGGGAGTTTTTTATATTCTTCTTTTTGTGTTTCTTGTGTATTTTTCACAAGAAACATTTTCTAGTAAGAAAGCCAGTGAATGCTATTTACCATTTGTGCTTTTTCTATTCTAAACCATTTAGAATTTTGTCACTAGCTAGCTGCTTATGAAAAATACATTTATCAGAAGTTAGAAACCAGCTCTGAGTATGTGTGCACTGAAAGATGTGTTTCATAAGACTTCTCATGTCTAAGGAAAATATGTAAAAAATGCAGTGTAGAGAAGATTGTCCAGCTACTGGACTAAGCATCCAGCTGGCCATAAGAAGTTTAAGAATTAAAACAACAACAACAACCACCACCCCAGATTGTTTTGTGACAGCTGACTCCATTTGGTAAGCTTATATACATTATTGTAAGAAATAGGGCTTATTCAGCCTTCATTTGTAATGCTTTTTAAATTCTCCTTGGTGCAGGAAAACAGCCTCCATTTTCCAAAAATGGGCCATGTCTGGGCTATAAAAATAATACTGTGGCCCTTATAATAATATAGTTAGCCATTCTGAGCAATTTTCTTATTAGTAAATAGTGAGTTCCCTGATCAGTGTTTGCTTTTTTTTAAAGATTGATTGATTGATTGATTGATTGATTGATTGATTTGACAGAGATCACAAGTAGGCGGAGAGGCAGGCAGAGTGAGAGGCAGGAAAAAGGCTCCCCACTGAGCAGAGAGCCCAATGTGGGGCTCGATCCCAGGACCCTGAGATCATGACCTGAGCCAAAGGCAGAGGCTTAGCCCACTGAGCAACGTAGGCGCCCCACCTGCTCGGTGCTTTTTACCAGCATTTCTTTTTTCAACAAAATGGGGAGAAAACCTCTCTCAGCCTATTTATCAGATGAGAAAACTGAGCCCAGTAAGATGAAGAGGTGGCCGAAAAGTCACCAGCGAAAACATGGCTTAGTCAGAATGTAGAGCCCTCGCTCACCATGCTGTGCTATCTCCTGACCATTTGCATGTTCCAAAACGTGGTATATCCCCAGCACCCATCCCAGGAGACATACGTAATTAGCACTCAGTAAATATCTACAGAATGACCAAAGTAGTGTTCTCTTTAGTCTATTACGTAAGAACTAGCCCAAGGAAGTTGGTGTTGTAGCTTTAAGATGTATCAGAAGGTCATGATTTTCACCTACCAAGTTATCTGGAGACAGTATTTTCAGTTGACATAAAGCATTAGCACACTATTTCTATGGAATGCCAAAACACTTCTGATTTTAAATAACAGTTTAAGGAAAGTTTTTGTGTAAACATGTAAGAAGTCCAAATAGATTACCTTATTCAAATAAAGATTACATTTTGTATAGCGGTCATATTTACTTACCCTGATATTACATATTAGTATCACACAGAAAAATATCAGTATATGATTTATAGTTCTGTTTTCTTCTACTCTCTTAAGCATTTTGAAAATGCTCTTTCTTTGCCTTTCAAAACCTGGGTTTTTTTTTTAACTTTTTAAATTAAAGCAAGTATTACTAGATTTCTGACTTGGATCTGTGTAGAGGCTGGAAAACATATCTATTCATAATTGATTTTTTCCTGTTAGTGAATCACAAGAGAATGGATCTTTAACATTACTTAGCCACACCAAATGAAAAGTCAATTATTGCCAAATCTTTCTATTTTATAGATTGTATTGTGTATTTTGTATCCTTCCATTATGCCTTAACTTAAGGAGAAAATAAGATTTGGATTTGGAACTGAAATCTTAAAGTTAAGGTTTCCCCACAAATTGTGGCAATTTGTATTTTCATTTAAAATACACTGAGAGAGGGGCCACCTGGCTGGCTCAGTTGGTAGAGCAAGCATGCAATTCTTGATCTCGCGATTATGAGTTCAAGCCCCACACTGGGTGTACAGCTTACTTAAAAAAAAAAAAATAAAGAAAGAAAGAAAGAAAAAGAAATGTATGTGATTGTTCCTACCATAATCACGCAAAAAATAAAAATACATTAAGGGGCGCCTGGATGGCTCAGTCAGTTAAGTGTCTGACTCTTGGTTTCAGCTCAGGTGGTGCATGATCTCAGGGTCAGGATACCGAGCCCCCATTGGGCTCCGTGCTTAGTGCGGAGTTGGCTTGGGATTCTCTCTCTCTCTCTCTCTCTCTCTCCCTCTGCCCCTCCTTGCCCTGCTTGCTTTCTAAAACAAAAACAAAAACCTTAAAAAAATACAGTCATGGAGAAATAAAAATAGAATATATTTTCAAGCCCTGGCCTACACCAGGTTTGACAGAATGCCAACCAAAAGAGTACTTTATCATGATCACCATCTGACAGAAGAGAAACCTCTGAGGCTCAGAGAGGTCAGGAAATTTGCCCAGTGGTCCTACAGCCATAAAAGAGCAAAGCTGGGATGTGAACTCAGTGTTTTAGACTCTGGGGCAAAAGTTCTCAGGCTCAGACACCTTGGACTGGCTAATCCTTTGCTGGGGGTGCTTGCTGGCCTGGGCTTTGGAGGACTTAGCATTGGCCTTGGGCTCTGCTCATCAGATGCCATGAGCACAACCCCTAACCACCGCCAAGTTGTAGCCACCAAAAATGTCTCCAGATTTTGTCAAATTTGTCCTGGGACTGGGGTACAAAATCACCTCTTGTTTACAACCACTGCCCTAGAGCTCCTGTCTTAACTGTGATGCTTTTCTGCCTGCCTTTCAATGTTAATCAAGTTCACCCTTGCAGACTGGGCCCCCAGCAAGCCTGTCACAGCCTATGCACATTTGGGCCTTGGCCAGCTTAGTTTCTCCCTCATTTTACCTAGGAAGGAAATGCCTGCCACCCATAGTCTGGGGTGGTTTGGGACATGTACCCAAAACTAAAATTAATAAAAAAGAATAATGAATTGCCCTGCTCTCATTACCAGAAATCTGAGCCACAACTGCATCCATGTGCCCTGGGATGAGATTGTTAAAAAGAAAGGGTAGTTGGGAGGCTTATTCAAGCTCGGAGTACTCACGATTTCACTTAGAATTAATTTGAGGAAGAAATAGAATAAGAATTGCAAAGTCATCAAAGATGATGGCTTTTCCTTTATGACCCTTGGCACCAGAACAAAGAGCCTATTTTTGTGGGTTTTTTTGGGTATCCAGAATAAAGAGAATAAAAAATGTTTAGGTAATGTTTGGATGGTTTCGAGACCGTACATACATTAGTGATAGGTCAATTAATATCTGAACAGTTCAAAGAGGCAATTATTTTAATTTATAAATCACTTCAGAGGTAAGGAACTGCCATCCCTTAATGTGGTTTTTACAAATAAGAGTGCTCATTGTTATGTGTGTTTGTGTGTGTGTGTGTGCGTTTCTACCCATGTCATTCTATCTGGCCTGAATTTTCCGACCAGATCGCATACCTCGGTGATTATGTATTTGTCTCTAGAGCACTGCCAAATACATAAAGCATTGTATCTGCAATTTGACCCTTGGCTGAGACCACCCTATTTTTCGAGTTTTCACTCTGCTGAAAGGTACCACCATGCACAGTGTTGTTTTCAGAAAAGGCCTTCTTACATTACACTCTAAATGGCAGCCTCTGGGAGCTAAGACTCCCCAGAGGGTTATAATGTCTCTTGGTAATCATTCCAACAGGGAAGAAGGCCCAGGGATTTCTGGGCACAGGGGGCTTATCAGGTACTTTGACAGTTGGTGCAAAGTCTTCAAGTGGCAATTTTGAGGTTCCTTTTAAAACGATGTGATAAGCATCCCTGTATTTTATTTTATTTATTTTTTTATTTTTCTCAAAGATTTTATTTTTAAGTAATCTTTACACCCAGTGTGGGGTTTGAGCCCACAACCCCAAGATTAGGAGTCACGCGCTCTTCTGACTGAGCCAGCCAGGCACCCCTATTTTACTTATTTTTAATTACTGAGTAACAACAAAGTGCCACGCATAGTGCTCAATGCTAGGGCTCTTAGAGGATGCAAGACAAAAATAATCTGATGGAGAAACTAGAAGTTGTAGTATAGTCTGAGGAGTGCTATCATGGGAAAAGT